>CM056049.1:351807962-352025086 GCA_029574335.1 Rana kukunoris | reverse complement strand
CCAGTGATCAGATACATTGTTTTTTGTTTCTGTCATTGCAGAGATTACACATTTTTTTTTTTGTTAAAAAGGTTTGAAATAGGTCTCCCCAGGGTTAGTGTTTGGGTCAAGCCAGGGACAAAGGTGAAGTTCAAAGGTCAGGGCAGGGTCAAAGGTCAGGATCAGTATTTTTTTTAATTAGTAATCATGTCAGTTAGTGTCAGTGAGGATTAAAGAAAAGCAAAATGTGGCACTATTGTCTATTGGCTGTACTACAGGTACATACAACTAACATTCAACATATGTGGTATTGCTGCAATCATCAGGAGCAGGAAGATTTATCATTGGCTGTGTTTTGGTGGTAGGATATCGAGAATAGCAAGAAATATACAGTTACATTTAAAACAAAAAAAAAACATTTTTTTACTATTTTCCTATATATATAAATAAAAAAAATCTGAAATGTCTATTACTGTTTACCATCAAATGAAAGCCTAATTTGTCCTGAAAAACAAAAAAACAAAGTATAATCCACCTGGATGCACAAAGTGGTTGTGATGACATATACAGGTTTACCCACACATGTCAAATTTGCAAATATTAGGCTTAGGCATTAAGATTTGTATTACCCCTTAGGCACAAAAGGTGGTATAAACAATATTTAACCACCATTCTCGTCCGTGGCTACAACCGAATAATGGCTACAGCGCGACCTACTTTGTTGAGAGAAGCCATCGTATGACGTCCTCCACATTCTAACCTCAGACAAGAGGCTATCTGTGCGCCCCCTGCAGCGCGCGGCACTGTATGTAATCAGCGAGTCAAGGAGAATTGGCTGACCACAGATCGGTTCCCTGACCCTTACCACGTGATCAGCGTGTCAGCCATGATAGCTGATCATTTGATGTAAACAGAGCCAGCAATTGGCTATTTTTTTCTCCTCACGCTAAGAGCGTGGCTGTCAGAGTGACATTGGTCCCTGTTTAAGAAGAGCAGACCAGCCGCCTCATCTGTGCCCACCTTGTGCCACCTTCCAGTGCCACCTACCAGTGCCCACCAGCACCACCTATCACTGACAACAGTGCCACCTATCAATGCCACCTATCAGTGCCGATCAGTGCTAATCCCAATTACGCTATCATGTTATACCAGATGGATCATGTAGTTGCCACCTATCAGTGCCCTCAGTGCATCTATCAATGCTACCTATCATTGACACCTATCAGTGCCCTTCATGCCTCCCATCAGTGCCATCAGTGCTACCCCATGACAGTCCCACCCATCAATGCCACCTATCAAGGCACATTCAGTGTACCTACCTCATCAGTGTAGCCCTTCAGTGCCCATCAGTGTAGGCCATCAGTGCCAATCAGCAGCCTATCAGTGCCCATCAGTGCAGCCTCATCAGCGATATCAAATTAACATTTTTTTATATATTACCTATTTGCAAATATTATAAGAAACTATGAAAACTGTTTTTTTTTTTGTTTTTTTAATTGTCTGTCATTTTGTTTGATTACTAAAAATAAAAACCCCAGCAGCGTAAAATACCACCACCAAAAGAAATCTCTATTTGTGGTGAAAAAAATATATTTTATAATTCAATTTGAGTCCAGTGTTGCATGACGGTGCAATTGTCATTCGAAGTGCGACAGCGCTGACAGCTGAAAATTGGTTTGGGCAGAGGGGGTTTAAGTGCCCAGTAAGCAAGTGCTTAAAACATGTTAAAATGATCTCTACTGCATGAAGCCAGAACTTAAAAGAAAAGTCTCCCTGTCTCTTTAAATCAATTGTCTGGATGAAGGATTCTGTCACATCACTTGGAGTATTTGGGCCCTTTCTTAATACCTTTCAGTTCAAGGTCTTCCTGCCACAGGAACAGCTGATGAAACCTGATGCTGTGTACACACGATCATTTTTTGGCTTGTAAAAAACAACGATTTTCAGCCTCTTAAAAAAGCAAAGTTTTTTCCAACTTCGTCATTAAAAATGACGTTGCCCCCCACACACGATCGTTAAAAAAAATGCTCTAGCAAAGCAGGGTGACGTTCAACACGTACTACGGCACTATAAAGGGGAAGTTCCAAGCGGATGACGCCAACCTTTAGGGCTGCTTTAGCTGATTTTGTGTTAGTAAAAGACGATTCACGCTTTTTCTGTCTGTTACAGCATGATGAATGTGCTTACTCCATTACGAACAAGTAGTTTACCCAGAACGAGCGCTCCCGTCTCATAACTTGCTTCTGAGCATGCGCTGGTTTTTCATGTCGTTTTAGCCCACACACTATCATTTTTTACAACCCTGAAAAACGACATTATTTATAACATGGTTAAAAAATGGAGCATGTTGGAATTTTTTTTCTTTCGTTTTTCAGAACCTGAAAAAATGATGTGAAGCCCACACATGATTGTTTTAAAATGAACTCCTGTTTCAGCTTCACCAATGACTCTTGTGTCTAGGGTCATCCTATGTCCACTAGGGCATAGGATGACTGAGAACTGATATCTTGGATTACTAATGATAATCCACAATATATTCAAGAATGTCTAGAAGAACTAATTTACAACCGGTCAATAGAGTGACTCAATGTGGAACATAGTCTGTCAGGGGGTAATTAAGTATGCTACTGTCATGTAAATTAACCTTAGTTTGGCTTCTAAAGACCTGTTCATTGTGTGATTCTAATTAACAACTGTATTGTGTGAAATTGCTTATGATGATAGATGTGGAATGCGAATTAACACAATCTTAAAGGTCAGATGTCTGACTTATGTTTACTAAAGGAATGTGTATTGTATTGAGGTGAAAAAGAGCTTATCTCAGAGTCACCTTGTCTGGGTAAATGGTTAGTAATTAGCTCATGTTGATTGTGTCAGACCCAGTACCAGAAAGTCTACCCAAGAAATGTGTATTGTAGGCTCGTTAGCACCCATTGTATGATGTTGTGGGTGGAGCGTGTCATTGTCCCTTTGATTACTGCAGCATGCCTTTCTACTGTATAAAAACCTGAGTTTACCATTAAAGTATATATCCGTTTGGAACCAGAGAACAGAGCTGTGTGTCTCGTTTGTCTGGGTATTTCTTATGGGTCCTGTCTGCTGGATTGTGGAGTGTCGATAAGCTGTATAGGGTGGTGAGAGAAAATATCGTAACAGTGTTAACCCCTGACCATTACAATGGGCTTACCTAATCTCAAGTGTAGTGTTACTCCCCAACATATGCTGCTCTAACGACTGCCTATTTAGAATACAGCTTCCTTAAAATACAAAATATTTTATTTTAAAAACCTCTTTTTTATGTTAAAATTGGCACCTTATTAACATAAAATAGGCCTTTTTCTCACATAGATAAGCCACACATATTCAATACGATTTGAGACTCCGGGGGTAACACCCACCCATATGCTTTCTCTTGTGGAACCAGGTCGACTATTACTTAGTTTTGTATGCTGGTATGAAAACTCAATTACATGCTGGTATTTTCCATGGCATTGCCAAGTCTATTGCCTTGTACTGTTGAATAAAGAGACAAGGAAGGTTTGTTTATAATTGCATTTTTTTTATTGTTATTGCAATTTATAAAAAAAAAAGGAAAATCAATAAAAAATAAAAATAAAATGGTGTTTTATATACAAAATAAAGTACAATATATTGCTTATATCATCCTGGCAGCTCTACTGCAAAAACGGGTTACTCAGGTGGAACATCTTCTTGCACTTTGAATCCTCAGCCTTCCTTAGAGACAATAACCCTGGTGGACACAGAACACAGATGTTTTTTTCCAAGTCTGTTGCAATTACAATTCAATAGAAACATTTTTTCAGAATCAAAGCTTTGTTCTAAAACCACATTTTTTCACACGATTCTGTAAGACAAATCATACTTTTGTTTCTGAAAATAAAGATGTTTTCATGGAACCTAGAGAGAGTAAGTGAGTGTTACATGAGAGTAGGATTAGTTTGTATAGTACAAACAGTAGGATTGTTAATACTATAGCTAGGTAATACCGCAACAGGGATTTTTACACAGCTACACCAGACTTTACAGAGTTAAAATAAGAAATTAATAAAACCAATATATAGTGTGGGGTCTCATAATTTCATAAAATTTCTACTGCCCATACAGTGCTTGGGTGGCCAAGCGTATTACTCAAAAATTCACATGCATCTATAGTGGGGTTTAAATATCTATGCCCAAAACGATAATTCAAATTACAGAGAGAAGGGATGAGCTTTATGTTCGAGTCGAACTCACGCTTGACTCGAACATCGTATGTTCAATTGTTTGTCGAATTACAAACGTTTTGGGCCGTTCGTGACAAATTTGAGTGGCGTGTCATTGCCCATAATTCACTGCAGCTTTGCAATGCATTGCTGGCTGATGATTGGCCAAGCATGCACTATGACCCGCATGCTTGGCCAATCACAGCGTGCAAAAAACGGAGAGCCATAATTGGCCAAACGCCCCACACTATATAAGGCTGCCTGGAAGTCGCCTTGTGTAGTGTGTTGGTGGTTTACAGAGAGAGACAGAGAGATGAGTGTAATTTTTTGGAGTTAAATAGAGCAGGCAGGCAGGCAGGCTAGTTAGTTAGAGTTACAGTGTGTACAGGATATATATGCATCCCAGGTGTTGTATATATATTTATACACTGTATTGAGTTTAGATAGATTCGTTCTTCCTACTATACTGACAGGCAGGCAGGTGATTGTGCTAGTTGCAGTATTTTCACGTGGTGTACTGTCTGTGTCCTCCTCACAGGGTGCACCTAAAGCTACGTCAATAGATTTGCTGGTTTTTCTCATATTAATTCCTAAAGGCAGGGATCTTCTCATATTAATACCACAGGCAGGGGATCATTCTGCAAGTATTTTCACATGGTGTGCTGTGTCCTATGCACATTGTGCACCTAAAGCCACGTGAATACAATTGCTGTTGTTGTCATATTAATATCACAGGCAGTGGCTGATCAGCAAGTATTTTCACTGTGCCTATTCCTGCGCCCACCAAGAGTAACTGTAAGGGGTTACAGTGTTGTGGCAACACCAACACCTAGGGTCCACATTTCTGCAGAGTATATAAGGCAGGCCCCTACTTTCAAACATCCAACTTACAAACAATTCCTACTTGCAAACGGAAGGAGACAACAGGAAGTGAGAGGAAATCTACCCCTAGGAAGGGAAATTCTCTTCTGTAAGAGGTGTCTCATGTCCACTGATGATTTATCACCAATCCTTGTTTCACTAAAAAACCCACATTTTCAAAAAATGTTTGTCATTGGACAAAAAGTGAGGTGCAATCTTTTGAACATTTGCGCACAGGCAGCAAAACAAATGTTACAGGGGTGATAACCCTTCTCTATGTTTTCCAAAAAGCTTAAAAAATAGATTTTTGGCTGGAGCTACACTTTAAAAAAGTACCAGTTCAAAATTACAATCAGATTCTACTTAACAACAAACCTACAGTCTCTGTCTTGTTTGCACCACCTGTATACTGCTGTTCAAAGAATATATGGCCAAAGGAGCTGGTAATGACCTGGGGGGAGGGGGGCGGGGAAACCGATGCTATTTTTCTCAATGATTTTCATCCATATTGCAGGGACCAGACATTACATTAAAGCCGCAAGCAGCTTTAAACGACTTTTTTCTTATAGTAATGTCATTTTGTGCAGGGACAGTTCTAAACATGTGCCACCTCACAGGCATACTATAGACACCCAGCAGGTACGATATTTAAAGCAATTTTTCATTATTTTTTTTCACTTTAAGAAGCAACATTAAAATCACTGCTCCAGAAAAAACTACCGTTTTTAAAAACTTTTTTTTTCCATTGACACTTGTTCCCTGGGGCAAGACCTATGTTTTCAAACCCATTTTACGACAATAACTTGCATATTAGCCTTTAAAATTAGCACTTTTGAATTTGAACGTTTGAATCCCATAGAGTTAAAGTTTGCGCGAACGTTTGGTCCGTTCGAAGGTTCTGTTGCGAACCGAATAGGGGGGGGGGGGGGTTTGGCTCATCCCTAACAGAGAGGCAAACAAAGGAGTGAAAAAAAAGAAGAAGAATTGATAATATGAACATATTAACTGTTTGACTTTTTTTTGTCCAACTTTATCAATGTTATATTGTATTTGCGGATAGATTAGAGTAGCAGACTAATCTGACATAATAATAATTTGCTTACAAATATTACATTGACAAATAATACTTATGGAAAAAAATAATAATACCAATAATCATTTGTTATAATAATAATCATATTCTTTTGTATAGGCACCTTCGTGTCAATCCAGGCAAAATAAATAATAATTTAGAGAAGGTGTGGATTTCATATGCAGATTATAAAGAAAATATCAATTACTAACAGCACTATTTTGTCATACAATTTTAAAGAGGTATAGTCAATCTTCTTAATAAATCCAGAGTAAAGTAATTTTCTTAATTTAATTAATTTAATAAATTTTTCCTTGACTTTAGAGTTCTGTCCTTTTTTACTTAAAAGCAGTACAATCTCCACCAGTGATTTGAATACAAAGTTCTTAGAGCATAGTACTGTACTGTCACTAAGCACTTGACACTTTCTGTTTAAGAGGATGAGTGATACATTGGGCTATTTCTTAACATAATTGTTTAAATGGTGTGTCAACTCTAGCAAGTAATTTGTTACATTTATCTACTGTACAGCTGTTCAACACACAGAGCTAGTGATATTTACATGATTTACAAGGTGAGGTATCAGATTCAAGAGCTGATAAATCTGTCTCAGAACGCACAGCCTTGAATCCCCATGAGGGATCAAGCCCGTTTAAAGGTGATGTCTTTGATTCAGTAAGTGATGATCCTGATTTAGGAGGTGATATACCTGTTGAAAAAACAAATGTAACAGTTTTATTCCACAGTGTATAATATTCTAGATTTGTCATCTCCTTTTGAGCTGTACGGTAACATGTAAGAACGGTAGGCGTAATCGCTTATCCAGAGTATATGTATCTGAAGGAACAGTGTTTTGTCCTAGTGAATTTTTGACTAATTTGAACATTTTTCCCAAGTGATTTTTTTTTTTTTTATTATTCCAAACAAGTTTTTTGCTATTTTGTTTCTTTTCTCTAATTTTCCATGGTGAGATTTTAATACAATATAACTTACATTTTTTACACTTTTTGAGTGGATGGAATTTGACAGCTCAATTTGATAGGAGTAGCAGCTTAACTGGTTATTGATTATGTGTGTAATGCGTGATTTATTAGGAAGGATGCAGATATGCAAAGCTAGTCTGTTATATTTATCTGCATTTTTTTTCTATTTTGCTTTAAAAATTTGTCCCCTGGGACAGTTTTTCTTTCAATCTTTCTTCTGCAGGATGAAACCTTTAAATGACATTGGAAACAACAACAAAAATGACACATGTTCTGTCAATACCTCTTCCTCTAGCACTTAATTTTAGTCATTGTTACCAGACCCTTTATCACTTGCTGATGCAAAAAAAAAAAAGACACCATCCTCTAACTAAACCAAGTTCATGACAAGGAGTATAATGGTGCACATTTATTATCGGTTACAATTTAAAAAATCTCACATCATTTTTTTCTATAGCATAAGGATAAAGTTGACAGTGTTCTAGAAGTTATTTACCGATAACCAGTCATGAATGAGTCCTCATTTACACCTGATGGTCACGTCATCAATGTAGGATAAGAGATATCTCATTATTTTATATGAGCTTGATTCACAGCTATGCATTGTACTCAGAGGTGTAGCTTGAAGCAAAAGTTGACCTAGCCCCCCCCCCACACTACCACCCACTGCTTTCACCACACACCAAGATGTGGGGTTGTAAGTAAAAGAACAAACTCAGGCCACGTACACACGATCAGACCGGTCCGATGAAACTGGTCAGACGACTGTTTTCACCAGACCACGCTGAAGTGGTCGGATGGTCTGATGTGCGTACACACCATCGGGCCAAAAATCCGATCAGACTAGAACGCGGTGACGTAGAACACAACGACGTGCTGAAAAAACGAAGTTCAATGCTTCCAAGCATGCGTCGACTTGATTCTGAGCATGCCCGGGTTTTTGGTCTGATGCTTTTGTGTACTAACCATCGTTTTTGTCCAACGGACAGGTGTCCGTCGGACAGATTTTAACCACTTGCCTACTGTGCACATACACCCCCTTCCTGCCCAGACAAAATTTTAGCTTCCGGCACTGCGTCGCTTTAACTGACAATTGCGCGGTCGTGCGATGTGGCTCCCAAACAAAATAGACATCCTTTTTTTCCCCACATATAGAGCTTTCATTTGATGGTATTTGATCGCCCGTGTTTTTTTTTTTTTTTTTGCGCTATAAACAAAAAAAGAGTGACAATTTTGAAAAAAGACACAGTATTTTTGCTTTTTGCTATAATAAATATCCCATTTAAAAAAAAAAACATTTTAAATCTCAGTTTAGGCAGATACGTATTCTTCTACATATTTTTGGTAAAAAAAATCGCAATACCCGTATAGTAGACTGGTTTGCGCAAAAGTTATATTGCCTACAAAATAGGGGACATAATTATGATTTATTTTTCATTTATTTTTTTACTAGGAATGGCAGCGATCTGCGATTTTTTTTCGGGACTGGGACATTATAGCGGACACATTGGACACTTTTGACACATTTTTGGGACCATTTACATTTATACAGTGAACAATGCTATAAATATGCGTTGATAACTGTATAAATGTAACTTGCAGGGAAGGGTTAACCACTAGGGGCGGAAGGGGTTAAAATGTGTATTCTAGGTGCGTTCTAACTGTAGGGGGAAGGGGGGTGACTGGGGGAGGTGACCGATTGTGTCCCTATGTACAAGGGACACAATCGGTCCCTCTCTCTCTCCCTGACAGGGACGTGGAGCTCTGTGTTTACACACAGAGCTCCATGTCCCAGCTCAATTGTCGGCAATCGCGTGTGGCCGGCGGCCATCGCGGCCGCCGGGCACACGCACGGGCTTCTCAGTGACGCGACGGGCCTCTAGTCGATTTAAATGACATGACATCATATGACGTGCTGTCAGGAACAGAGAGTTACCCGCCCGCCGTCATTTGACGGTGGGCGGGTATCAAGTGGTTAAAGCAAGTCTTAAAACTTTGGTCCGACGGACAACGGTCCGATGGGCCCTACACACCATTGAATTGGTCCAATGAAACTGGTCTTAAGACCAGTTTCATCGGACCGGTCTGATCGTGTGTACGCGGCCTCAGTGCTCGACCAGATTCACATACAAACCCGCTGATTTTACCCCCCAGCTCAGAGTGTGGCCTGCCTGTCCCCCACTTTGTGTGAACATGCACGGTTGAGCAGGGATGAGCAGAGTGGGTAAGTGGGGAGCTGTACCCGGCTGGCTGGGGTTCTGGGCAAAGAGTGCACCACTGGGGACAAAAGGCTTTCCCTGTTACCCTGTGTAGGTAAAACCAGAAACTCAGGACGGGCTCTCTGAGTTTACTGAATTACCAAGCAGGGTGATGAGGCAAGCACTTTTCCCCAGCGACACAGTGTAAAACAGGGATACTTTTGAGAGGTGGAGATCTACCTGACCAAAATGAAAAAGATCAAAGATCACAGGGTTTGGCACCTTTTTTTTAAAGAAATTAACAAGTAAGGCCTAACTAAATAGTTAAAAATATAATATACCAAATGTCACTGTAAAAATATAAACTTAGCCTACCTTAAAGGCATTGAAGTGGACGGTGTGTGGACAGTGTCAAAAGGGCAATGGATAGTGTCACTACAGCAGTGGACAGTGTCAGTTAGACAGTGTATGGTGTTGGCATGGCAGTGGATGATGTGAGTAGAGCAGTAGATGTGTCAGTAAGGCAGAAGTTGGTGTCAGTAGGGCATTGGATGGTGTCAGACAGTAGAGCAGTGGGTGGTGTAAGTAGGGCAGAGGACAGTGTCAGCAGACAGTGGATGGTGTCAGTAGGGCAATGGATGGTGACAGTAGGGAAGTGGATGATGTCAAAAGGAAGGGGAACCTGGACAGGAAGGACAGCGTTTACAGAAACTGATCCCTCTTTCTCCTGTGACAGCTGAATACTGGCAGGAGGGAGAGGAGGAGAATCCAGCTTTCAGCTGGTGCAAGGGGGAAAGGAGAACTGTTCCAGTGAATGCCGCCCCCCCTCCTGGCCAGGTTCCGAAAAACTTAATGTGATAGGGAGGCCACACAGACCCTCTGGAGCATGAGGGGGGGGGGGGTTGCCATTGTGGCCCCTGACAGCCTTGATAGGTTATGTCCACAAAGATTTTGTGGTGAAAAACTTGCTGAATCAGCCAACTCTTAGTCCATTAAGACTAAATGTGGACCTAGACATAAAGGCCCAGATTCACAGAGCGATTACGCCTGCGCAACAGGAGATGCGCGTGCGTAAGTCTAAATGTGCACGTGCGTTTCGATGCACGGCATCCCCAAAACGAGATACGCAAGAAATCTACTTTTTTTTGTCCGGCGTAATTTCGTTAGACAGGCGCATCCGTCCGCGCAAAACTGCGCTAGACACACCATTGATTTGCTAGTCAAATATGCTAATGAGGGACTTACGGGGATCCACAAAAGAACGTTGGGGCAGCGCAGGCTACGCAGTGTGCGCAACAGCAAAATGTCCTGTCTAAAATTAGACTATATAAAAGCTGGTCTAAAAAGAGAAAAAAAGTCTACTTGTTAGATAAAGCAACACTGTTAGTGAGGAGCTCAGCAGTCACACGTGTTGCACAACAATCTGTATGCCAACATGCCAGGGGCATCGTCGCGCATAGCTATACTACTGACTTTAGATGAGCAAAGAAGGAGGAGGGCACGGAGGATGGCACGGGAGAGGATATACCGCACCCGCATAGACCTGTTTGGCATGAGTGATTCTCAGGTGTATCGCATCTTCAGATTCACCCCTCATGCCATCCTGGAATTAACCACAACCCTGCAGGAGGACATCACCAGCCCAACACAACGCTCACATGCAGTGCAGCCACTGGTCAAGGTCATGGCAACACTCCATTTCCTTGCCAGTGGCTCTTTTCAGCGTACAAGTGGAGTGGTGGCTGGGATGTCACAGTCCTCCATGAGCAGATGTGTGCACCAGGTTGTCCCTGCAATCCTCAGACGCATGGCCAACCAAATCATCAAACCCACCACTGAGGAGCTGCGGCTGAAGGCAATGACAGATTTCTACAGAATTGCCAGATTCCCACGCACTGTGGGGGCCATTGATTGCACACATGTGGCACTCCACTCCAGCCCCCCCAGGAGACAGAGCACATGTACCGCAATCGGAAGCATTGGCATTCCATCAACGTACAGGTGATAGTCGATGCCCAAGGCCCCATATGGCACGTCCGTGCCAAACACCCAGGGTCCAGCCATGACAGCTACATATACAATCAATGCCACATCCGAATGGAATTCGATCAGAACGTGTATGGGGCCACCTGGCTGGTTGGTGAGTGACATGGGTGGCAGGCATGACTGTACCCCCCCATGATGCACACATCACAAGGGGCACATGCATGACTAACATCCTCCTGTCTTTTCCCTTACAGGTGACTCTGCATATCCACTGGGACCCCATCTCATGACTCCTATCCAGAACCCCCAAACCCCAGGAGAGGAAAGATACAATCAAGCACATGCCCAAACACGTGCAGTGTTGGAGCGCACCTTTGGCCTCCTGAAGTCACGTTTCCGATGCCTGGATAAGTCTGGGGGTACCCTGTTGTATTCCCCAAACTTCGTGTGCCAGATCATCGGTGCATGTTGCATGCTGCACAACTTCGCAGTAAGAAAGGGCCTGCAGATTGACCTACGTGATGACCTGACCCCTGAACCAGACAATCCCCCCCTAACCGAGGATACCCCGTCTTCTGAGGAAAGAGCAGCCAGGAGACAGCTCACATTGGGCATCTTTGCACGTTAAACACACACATTAATCATGGCACAATGAGAATGCATGCATGCACACCACTGTGGTCCCTAGCACACACACCCCACATCCACATCAAATTGGATTGGCACCAGTCCACCATGCAGGACTTGTGAGCAGCAACGCCACGCCAAGGCTCCAATTATGTCACTGTAAATTGAGGGTGACAGCACTTTTCCGGCAGGAATGTCACCCCACATTCAAACAGCATTCACAACCCAAAAAAAATAAAAATAAATAAATGACCAGCAAAATCAAAAAATTTCCAGCAAAAAAAAAAAATGAGGGGAAAAAAAATTATTGCCCTTGACGTGAGCCACGGCTCCTCAGGGGAGACTCATGGGGAGGGGGAAAACCGGGGAAGGAGGAGCAGCCCCTGATCTCTGCCCACCTGGCGGCCTGCCCTACAAGGCCATGGCTATTTGTCCAGGGCACCACCTAGTGTTGCCGTGTTGGCCTGGATAGCCTGATTGAGGGCCCTCACATCCTGCCCAATGCCTGCTGATGTCGTCTGCAGTTCGTTTAGGCAGTTTGTGAAAGCCCGGGAGTGGGAGTCCAGGTTCACCAGCGTATCCTTGATGGAGGACAGGCTCTCCTCCATCCGCACCAATGTCTGGCTGACCTGTCCCAGATGGCGGGTCTGGAGGAACTGGTCCCTTCTCAGAGTGGCAGGCAGGAGATCGGCCACCCCCCTGGTCTTCTGGGACGACTTCCTGCCTCCAGCTGATGCTTGTGGCCGGGGAGAAGGGAGGCCCTTGGGAGGGGAGCCATGTTGGGGGAGGAGGGGGGCTCCCCCTTAGGGAGGGCTGCCTGCTGCCAGCCAGAGGGGAAGAGTCCTCAAAAACCACAAGTCCAGTGCCTGACATGGACTCCTCCTCCTCATGAAACTCCTCCTCCTCAACCTCCTCCTCCTCCTCTTCAACCTCCTCCGCGGACTCTGGCCTTGTTGGGGGGGCCTCATTAGGCTGCTGTCCTGGGGATGGTGCGGTCAGGCCAGATGGCCCTGCACCCTCCTGCACATCTGTGGATGACACAAAACATTCACAGGTTGGAGGATCCACACACTTGCCACATATTCCCTTTCACCCCCTCCCCCACACATGCTACACACCTGATATTAAAAAAAAAAACTTACCTGGCACCACGGGCTCCGGACTTAAGTCAAAGCCAGGCAGGCCCTCAACTTCATGCCAATGAAAGGTCAGGGCCACCGCATGCTCCTCCGCTGTCAGCCTAATACGGCATGGTGGGCCCCCTCCTGTGCCCCTGGCATGGGCAAGCATTTTGGACAGCTTCTGTTTGACCAGACGCCGGAGGTCATTAATTTTTTTGGCAATCCCAGACCGGGTCCGTGTCTCCCCCTCCCCCGCTGAATTGACCTGCTCAGTGATGAGGTCCAAAATCTCCCTCCTCCTGGCCGGGGTGGTGTTGGCACTGTCCGGGCCGTGGAGGAAACGCCCATAATCGCTAATGGCCAGGCAAGAATTCTTTTTTCCCCCAAAGTAAAATTTAGTTTTCGCTTTCTCTCTGTCATACTGCAAAAACTCACTCCCAGTCAACAAAAATCAGTCACAAAAACAAGCACAACCAATCAAGCAAGAACACACACAAAGAGAAATCTAACACCCAAAAAATCACACAAGCACTTAGCAAAAAACAGTCACAAAAACAAACAGCAACAATTCAGCAAGAAAACAAACGAACAGAAATATATCAAACAAACAGTCTCTCAAGCACTTATCAAAAAACACTTTCAAAGATCTACTAACAAACACTTGATCACACAGAACACTAATCTGACAAATACAAAACACAACGCAACGAACAACGGGACAAAAGCACTTGGTAAAATGGGAAGGGACAAAGGGATGTACTTTTGCAATGCAAGTGCGTTTGTGTCTGTCTATTTATGCTGTCTGCGTAGTCCTTAGTCCATTTCCAATTTCACTGATTGCGCCGCTCCCGAGTTGTGAGCATGCGCACAGCGGAGCTGACCATGGTCTCCTTCAAGCGCGCATGCGCGAGCCGGCCGGCCCTTCATTTGCATGGGGTCACGGCTCATTTCAATGTAACCCGCCCACGTCCTTCCCAATTTGTATTACTCCGCCTTACGCCTCTGAAATAACGTTACGCATTCGCAATTTTCTGCGCAAAAGCTACGAGAATAGGGTGATTACGCGGCTACATTGCGCAAGTCTAACGTAAAGGCGGTGCGCTACGCCGGTCCAATAATGCACAGATGTACCTGAATCTGGGCCAAACTGTTTTACTGCTAATAGTAAGATAAAGGGGTGTAACAAGTAAATTTGTATTTGAAGTACTTTTTTTTTTATTTAAACATATGAATGATATTTTTCCTACCTAAGGGTAATAATATTATATTTGTCCTTGGGCTATATGAGAGAGAAACTCCCTTTTTAATATATATATATATATATATATATATATATGAAGTGTGATCAAGGTTGGCTAGGTTGACTGCAAAACAAAGCAGCAATTATAAGACAATCTTTACCAGTGTTTCTGAGCTCCCATCCTCGAGGCATCTCAACAGGTCAGGTCTTCAGGCTTTCCATTATTTTAAACAGGTGATTTGATCAGTTTCACTGCCTTAGTAATTACCACAGCTGTTCCTTCTGAGGGAAATCCTGAAAACATGACCTGTTGGGTCACCTTGAGGACTGGCGTTGCGAAACACTGATTTGTACCATGTCCAAAACCTGAAAAAAAAGGGTTTTATATAGGTTTAAAGTGCTGGAACTCAAGTGGTTACTAAATAGTCACACCGCATATACTGACTGTTGAACCATTGAAACATTATTGAACCAGCAATAGTACAAGACATACTTTTAAATATCCTTAAATTGTGTGTAAACCCTAACAATAAACTTGTCTCATTTGTTCTTCTTTGGTCTGTGAAGTATACAATTAAACCATTTTGTTATTTTCACTTTTTGGTAAGTGTAAAACAATACCTGTTGATCATGTCAAAAATTCTGAGCTGTCTTGTGTCCAGTGCACACTTCCTGTGTTGTCTCAAAAAAGAGTAATTAACACTTCCAGCCATTTTTTAGGATTACAGAATGATTAGCTTTAATTTTTTGTGATTGGAAAGTAGGTGAGTCTGAATAGTTTGGCAAGAGAAAACTGGGCAGGACTGACCACAAAAATTATATGTATGTTGTTAGCCCACAGTCGGAGATGAGTGCATTTCTGGCAGATCAAAGGGTATTTTTCTGTACTTGCAGGGTGTTTTAAAATGAGCTACTGACCACCCCCTGGTGCCGCCAGCAACATTTGCAGATGTGCCAAAGGGCTGTGCGCCTGTGCCCAGCCTTTGTATGCTGGAAGAGTCATTCTGCACATCTGTGCACATTCAATTGTGCAAAGAGTTTAAGAATTCCATAAAAAACAAAACAAAAAAAAACACTTTGCCCATGTGCAGGGAAACCCACATGTGCGCATATCTGTTCCACTGAGCATGTGTAGATGTATCACAAGGATCATTCAGGACCTTGAGCCCCAAGGCACATCTGCGTAAGTGGAACGCAAGGTAAGTTCTCACCTGAAGTAAGAAATGTGGAAGTGCTGCTTTGCAGCACAAATAGACAGTCATGAAAAAAAAAAAAACATTTATATCCAATCGTAACATGGAGGAGTTGGAGGCAGGGCACTTTTACATGTACACTAGGACGAAAGACCATGTTAAACAGATAAATGCAGTGAAATGTGCATGTATTACAGAGATGTACTGCTTTTTTTTTTTTTGCTTGACCTGATATACATTTTAACCACTTGACTACTGGGCACTTAAGCCCACTTAATAACCAGACCAATTTTCAGCTTTCGGTGCTCTCACATTTTTTCAATCAATAGTTTTTATTGTAGATTTTTTTTCAAGGGGAACAGAAAAGAAAAAGGGAAAACGTAAAAGCACAGGGTACAAAGGGGTATGCACAGTATTCATATTATACATGGAACATTGTATATTACAGAACAAAACAGAGATAAATATAGTTAAGACAATTAATCAAGTATTCAGTGGAACAGATATTTACAAACGTCAACAGTGCTTGGGCCATATAGACCAGCATATATCAAAATGTCTGTTTGTCATGGAGTTAAGTGCTATAAGCTTTTTAAAAGTGAAATTCCTGTGGACCTCTGTCAGTACATCTGAGACATTCACAGTGTTTTTAGATTTCCAATTCCGTAGAATGGACGTGCGCGTTTCCAACAAAATATGTGTAACTACTGATCTCATGTGGAAAGGGAATCTATCAATGTGTATATTAAGAAGAGCTAATGCCGGGTCTGGTTGAGTTAATATCCCTGTCATGGAGGAAATGCGTTTAAAAACCTGGTTCCACAGGCTTCTCACGTGTGGACAATACCAGAATACATGCATGAGATTGCCCACTTGATCACATTCTCTCCAACAGTTGGCCGGGGTTTCAGGATAGAACGTGGCCAATCTCAGTGGAGTGTAGTACCATCTATTGGTCAATTTAATGGTCAATTCCCAGTGTTTCACACAATGAGATGCTTTATGTATCGTCTGAAAGGCGCACGACCAATCCTCTTTCGTGAATCTAGTACGTAGGTCTACCTCCCATTGTTTCATTGCTGTCGTCTTAGACATTTTCATCCTATCTTGAAATATATTGTAGAAAACTGATATGCCCTTTGAGACAGGTTGTACGACAGAATAACATTTCCACATCCTCTTTGGAAGGGATATGGTTGGGGGAGGCAATGAGTGGAGGAAACGTACAATTCTGTCACAAGTGTGAAAAGATCTGTCAGGTAAATGGTATTGAGATGCGACTAGGGTAGGATGTAGAGGCATACCGTTCGTAAAAAAATCCGATATATTAGACACCCAGTGTGAATTTAGCTCAGAGACCGTCAACCTGGGTATTTTGGCTTCAAGTATTCGTAATGGTAGTTGGAAGTCAATATCCTGAAACTCTTGATGTCTCCATGCTTTTAATGAAGTCTGTATGGTAGGGGGTAAAGAGGTCAGCTTCCAAGGAGCCCACTTGTCGCTGAGTAACATAAGTTTTACGTTTGCCGTCGGTGACAGTATGTTTTCTATGTTTACCCAAGGTGGAACGTCCAGGTCATGGAACCAGTGTTTAAGTTGGTCAAGTCGAGCTGCCCACATATAGTCATGTATGTCGGGTAGGCCTGCTCCTCCTACTTTCTTGTAAGACACCAGATTGTTACGTGAACACCAAGCTTTTTTACCTTGCCAAATATATTTCCAGCCCAACTTTGTGAGGCGATTAAGGTAATGGCATGGTATACACATTGGAATTGCGCGAAAAAAGTATAGGATTTGTGGCATAATTAACATTTTAAAAGCTGATATTCTACCCATCCAGGACACTTCTTTTTCGGAAATACCTTTGAGTTGGGTTTCAATTTTGTCAATCAGTGAGGGGAAGTTAGCTTTGACAAGCGTAGAAACATTACTTGTAAGGATGATACCAAGATATTTGAGATAACCCGAACTCCAGGTGTAAGGTAATTGGGATTGTAGGCTACTCTTAATATGAGGTGGCACCCCCAAGTCAAGGATAAGAGACTTGGTAAAATTAACCTTGTAATAGGAAATCAGTCCAAATGACATTAAAACTTTGTGAACTTCATGCAATGATTTAACATGGTTGGTCAACAGTAGTATCACATCATCAGCAAAAAGATTGATAGTGTGATTTTCATGGCCAAATTGAAAACCCGAAATCCCCAGATTAGACCTAATGGCTTCGGCTAGGGGTTCTATTATTAGATTGAAGATTGACAGGGATAGAGGGCAGCCCTGCCGTGTACCATTCGTTATAGGGAAAGATTCTGAAAGAAACCCAGAAGAGTACACTCGAGCAGAGGGACAAGAGTATAAAGTCAATATCGCAAATAGGATAGAGCCCTGAAATCCAAATTTCTGTAGAACCATTTCCATGTATGTCCAGTGTACTCGATCAAACGCCTTCTCTGCGTCAATAGATAACAACAGAGAAGGCGTTTGAGTTTTCCCAGCATGGTGAATAATATTAATGATACGCCTGGTGGTGTCAGAGGCCTGTCTCCCCCTCACAAAGCCCATCTGGTCGCTCCAGACAAGTGTAGGGATGATGTGTTTTAATCTTGCGGCTAAGAGTTTTTCGTAAATCTTGGTATCAGTGTTAAGAAGGGAAATAGGTCTAAATATTCATTGGAACAACCATTGGGACCTGGTGATTTCCCCATAGGAAGGGAGTGTATGATTTTCATTACTTCTTGCGACGTGATTGGTAAGTTAAGATCCTCTAGTTGTTGGGATGTTAGAGAGGGGAGTTTCAGTTTATGAAGAAAGGATAGAATGTCGTTTACACTAGGTTGGGGAGTATTGGCGTCTTCTTTAAGGTTATACAGAGAGCCATAGTATTTCGCAAATAGATCAGCAATTTTTTTGGGGTTCGTGACTTTGTGTAGGGAGAATGGGTCATTGAGGAGAGCTATTCTAGATTTATTGCGCATAACCTTTAATCTATTTGCTAAGTATTTACCTGCCTTATTTGCGTTGTTATAATGTTTGAGTTTAAGCCTCCTCAAGTGTTTATCATATTGTTGCGATAAAAGCTCCCTGAGTTTTTCTCTAAGGTCTTTCAATGTGGCGGTCAAGGAAGGGGATTGTGACTGTTTATTACGGGCCCCAGTATCCTGTAGGTCATTGAGGACTTCTTGGATTTGTTTAGATCTATTCCTTTTTTCTATTGCCCCGATTTGTATGAGAATACCTCTCATAATTGCCTTGTGAGCATTCCACAAGACATTGGGATCATTCACAGAATCTGAATTGAGACGGAAATAATTAGTAAGGTGTTCTGTAATGGATTTTTGGTGGTGTGGATTTAGTATAGTCCTATTGTTACAGCGCCAGATGGGTGAGGAGGAAGAGACCCCTCTTTCTATTATAGACAAGGAGATAGCAGCGTGGTCAGACCACGTAATGTCATGTATTGATGTTTTATCCACGTCTTGTCTGTCAAGAACATGTCTATTCTCGAATAGGAACCATGTCTCCCTGAAAAAAAGGTGTAGTCGCATTCATTCGAATGAAGGCACCTCCATGTGTCAAATAGTTCCTCTGAATGAAGAAGCGGTAGGGGTGTTGGTGCACCTCTCGTCCTTCCAGACAAGGAGTCCATCATTGGATCTGAAATGACGTTAAAATCACCACACACCAATAGTCTGCCATGTCTTAAAGAATTAGCTCTTTTAAGCACTCTACGTATGAATCGCAGCTGGTGGGAGTTTGGAGCGTAAAGTGAGACTATGGTGTATGGTTTAGCGTTAATGTCACCAGAAGTTATCACGTATCTGCCTTTGATATCAGTGATAACATCTTTACAGTAGGTTTGAAAGCAAGAGAATTTTTGAACGCTATTAGAACTTTCCTAGATGTTAGGAAAGTCTCTATGAGTATATTGCAGAGTTTTATTCGTCTGGAAATGTGTTTCTTGTACACACAGGATATCCGCTTTAGATTTGTGAACCTCTTTCCATAACAAAAATCTTTTCGCCGGGTGGTTCAGTCCCCTAGCATTTATAGACAGTATTGTGATCACCATAGTGTTGTTGGTACAGCAGTGTGTTTAATAACCGTAGTTTGGTACTCACATATTAGGTAAAGAGCACTTTCATTTGCGACTAGCAAGACAGTCGTGACAAGATGTGGGCCAGTTCCGGATTTGGCAGAGGAGAAGATGTCCTGAAGAAACCTGTGCATATCACGAAAACAAACAAATAAGGTAGAAACAAAAAAAACATAAACAGTCAACCAGATAAATTTAAGAAATGGATCCATCAACTGATCCTATCGCAGACGTAGCTGCTATTAAGCTAACGGGGGAAAAAGAGCTACCGTTTAGCATCTCTATACCGGAGACATTTTAGGTAGGGCTTGAGTCAAACTTGAGCTTTGCTGCCGTTTGTAGATTTCTTGGTTTTCTTGCGGGAAACTACCTGCCAGTCGTGCTGAATCACTTGGGGGTTATTCATGGTGCGTGGATCTGTGGTTTGGTCCGGGACCATCCCCCAGCGACGTAGTAGTACCAATCCTTCCTCCAGGTTGGATATCAAAATATCAGAACCATCATGAGTAATCACTAATGTAGCCGGATATTTCCATTTGTGTGGTACGGCGTGATTTCTCAATGCTTTGGTGACTGACAGTAGATTCCGACGGCGCTGCAAAGTGTGCCTGGAAAGGTCTGGC
Source organism: Rana kukunoris (assembly GCA_029574335.1). Classification (NCBI taxonomy): domain Eukaryota; kingdom Metazoa; phylum Chordata; class Amphibia; order Anura; family Ranidae; genus Rana; species Rana kukunoris. Next base: position 352,004,887 of record CM056049.1, on the reverse strand, counting down.
AGGACCCTGAGATTTCGGTATTGTTGGGGAAGGCTTCCTGGTCTATGTGATGTTTGCAAAATTATGTCTTTCAGATGGAAAAAATGGATTCGGAGTAAAACATCCCTAGGGATTTCATCAGGGAGAAACGACGGTTTAGGAATCCTGTGTATGCGGTCAATCAGGAGATCCTGGGCCGTTGCCTCTGGTAACATTGAGGAAAATAGAGTTTGTGCGTATTGGAGGAGTTGGTTAGGAGGCACTGACTCAGGCACACCCCTTAACTTGAGGTTATTCCTTCTAGATCTGTCCTCGAGGTCTGCCATTTTGTCTTTAATCCATGTAATTTCATCTCTCTGACTTGAGTGTGCATCCACCATAACATTGTGTGATGAGGCAAAATTCTCCATTCTGTGTTCGATTGTATCCACCCTGGTACCCAGAGTATGTACCTCTCTTTGACATTCAGTCAAACCTCTGTACAGATCTGCTTGCAGGGAAGATCTAAGGGAGAGCAGCATTTCCTTAAGCATTGTGTCAGAAATGGGTTTATCAGCCGTAGGAAAATTCTCAATGGGATCCCCTTCTCTATCTCTAGGGTTAAGAGAGGTCTGAGAATGGGTGGCCATCTCCATGACGCATTCTGGCCTAGGTGGGGATTCCCTCCTCGGTTTAGATTTAACCGGGCTTCTAGTAGTGGGACTCGGGGTTCCCGAGGGAGTTCCGCTTAGTGTGCCACTCGGGAACGAATTGCCATGTTGCCTACCTTCATTGGAGCAGTGCGGTATAGCCTTCATAATTCCCCTCATAGAAGCCGCGCCATTTTGAGGAGTCCCGCTCGCCGCGAGGGGAATGAAACTATCCAGTTTCTGATTCTGCAGCGTTTTTTTCCGGTTTCTTCCCATCACCGCATCGTTCAGTGAGGACTCACAGACAAACGGGACGTCTGGACAATCGAAATGCCCCCGGTGTGCGCTGTTGTAGGCTGAAAATCTCCGGTGTGTTATAGAGCTCTTGGGTCAAGCGGCCATCTTAGAGGCCGGTAGCCACGCCCCCCCGGTGCTCGCACATTTTGAATGACAATAACTCAGTCATACAACACTGTAACCAAATGAAATTTTTGTCCTTTTTTCCCCCACAAATAGAGCTTTCTTTTGGTGGTATTTTATCACCTCTGCGGTTTTTATTTTTTTTCGCTATAAATGAAAAAAGAACGGAAATTTTGTAAAAAAATGAATTTTTCTTCATTTCTATTATAACATTTTGCAAAAAAGTAATTTTTCTTCATAAACTTGGCCTAAAATGTATACTGCTACATATCTTTGGCAACAAAACAAAAAAGAATTGATATTATTTAGTCTGGGTGAAAGTTATATGGTCTAAAATCTATGGTACCAATTACTGAAAATTGATCAATTTGATCACATCTGATGTACTGACAGCCTCTCTCATTTCTTGAGACCCTAACATGCCAGAAAAGTACAAATACCCCCCAAATGACCCCTTTTTGGAAAGAAGACATTCCAAGGTATTTAGAAAGAGGCATTGTGAGTTTCTTGAAGTTGTCATTTTTTCCCACAATTCTTTGCAAAATCAAGATTTTTTTCATTTTTATTTTCTTTTCACAACATTTTCATAATAACAGGTTATTTCTCACACACAGCATATGCATACCACAAATTACACCCCAAAACACATTATGCTATTCCTCCCGAGTATGGCGATACCACATGTGTGAGACTTTTACACAGCGTGGCCACATACAGAGGCCCAACATGCAGGGATCACCATCAGGCGTTCTGGAACACCCAGACCAATTCTGACATATCACTCCTACATGTAAAAATCATCATTTATTTGCTAAAAAATTACATAGAACCCCAAAACATTATATATGCTTTTTTAGCAAAGACCCTAGAGAATACAATGGCGGTTGTTGCAACTTTTTATCGCGCATGGTATTTGCACAGCAATTTTTCGAACACATTTTTTTTGGAAATGAAACAGTTTTGTGCTTTTAAAAAAAAAACATTAAATTTAGCCCAATGTTTTTGCATAATATGAAAGATGAAGTTACGCCGAGTAAATAGATACCCAACATGTCACCCTTCAATATTGCACACGCTCGTGGAATGGCGCCAAACTTCGCGACTTAAAAATCCCCATAGGTGACGCTTTAAATATTTTTTACTGGTTACATCATTTTAGTTGGAGCGGAGGTCTAGGGCCAAAATGATTGCTCTCGCTCTAACGTTCGCAGCGATACCTCACTTGTGTGGTTTGAACACCGTTTTCATATGTGGGCGGGACTTACGTGCACGTTCGCTTCTGTATACGAGCACGCGGGAACAGGGGCGCTTTAAGTTTTTTTTTTTTTTTTATTGTTCATTTTACTTTATTTATTTTAGTTTGACACATTTTTCCCCAAAAATAAATGTTTTGATTACTTTTATTCCTATTACAAGGAATGTAAACATCCCTTGTAATAGGAATATAGTGTGACAGGTCCTCTTCAGTAAGATATGGGGTCAATAAGACCCCACATCTCACCTCTAGGCTGGGATGCCTGAAAAAAAAAACGACTGCAGAGTATTGCGCAGGGAGTATTGCGCAGGGAGTATGGCAGAGTATTGTTCAGAGTATTGCGCAGGGGGTATTGCAGAGTATTGTTCAGAGTATTGCGCAGGGTTACTGCAGAGTATTGTTCAGAGTATTGCGCAGGGGGTACTGCAGAGTATTGTTCAGAGTATTGCGCAGGGGGTACTGCAGAGTATTGTTCAGAGTATTGTGCGGGGGTACTGCAGAGTATTGTGCTGGGGTACTGCAGAGTATTGTGCCGGGGTACTGCAGAGTATTGCGCAGGGGTACTGCAGAGTATTGCGCTGGGGTACTGCAGAGTATTGCGCCGGGGGTATGCAAAGTATTGCGCCGGGGGGTATGCAGAGTATTGCTGGGGGGTATACAGAGTATTGCTGGGGGGATTACAGAGTATTGCTGGGGGTATGCAGAGTATTGCTTGGGTTATCCAGAGTATTGCTGGGGGTATGTTGAGTATTGCTGGGGGTATGCAGAGTATTGCTGGGGGTATGCTGAGTATTGCTGGGGGTATGCTGAGTATTGCTGGGGGTATGCTGAGTATTGCTGGGGGTATGCTGAGTGTTGCTGGGGGTATGCTGAGTATTGCGCAGGGGTATGCTGAGTATTGCACGGGGGTATGCTGAGTATTGCTGGGGGTATGCTGAGTATTGCTGGGGGTATGCTGAGTATTGCGCAGGGGTATGCTGAGTATTGCGCAGGGGGTTGCAGGGATGGATGAGCAGGGATGGATGAATCTGTGACTGCAATAGTCACAGATCCATCCACAGCGCTGCCGCCATCCGCGCTCCCCCTCTCACACTGTACAGAGAGAAGAGGGAGGAACCGGAGTCATCAAATGACGCCGGTCTGTTTACATGTGATCGCGCCGTCATTGGACGGCGCGATCACGTGGTAAACCGCCGCTATCAGAGGACCCGGCAGTCACGGACATTACCGTGTGCGCGCCCCAGCGGGCACGTGGGAGCACGACTCTGGAATCACGTTATATAACGTGATCCCAGAGTTAAGCAACCACCTTGCCACCGTTATTTTTTGGCAGGTGGTTGCTAAGTGGTTAATGATGTAAAACTCAAAACATACCACTTATAACAACCATAATAAGTTTACTTTATATGCATTTTTCACAGCTATTAAAGGAGCTTGTAAAACCCTTAATTGCTAAAAATCATTAGTGAACCCTACATGTGGGGTTATTGTGCTGTACATGCTTATATATGTATGCGCATGCTTAGGAGTTCTAGGAGCTAGCAAAAGCTCTGCTATATGCTGATGCATGAAACACAGATTTCATTAACAAATATTTAGTATTATGCTGACCTTTTTTTTTAGATGACAGCATTGCTTACAAGTCTTTTTTTTAACATGCCTTTGAGCTTAGCAAATCCACATAGCATATCTTAGTGAGCAGGCCACGTTACGTTTTTTTATTTTTATTTTTATTATTTACATTTTTTTTTTTGTGGAATGCATTTATAATGCATCAGCTCAACAGGTTCTTGGTTCCCAGTCACACATTATAATAAAAATTAGCTCTCTTTGCCCACACATACTGTCCCATGATTCAATCATTTGTTTGATTTTTATCCTGGTCTTCCTTTTTAAATTTTAATAAATTGATGTTAATTTATAAAATGTGTGCATAATACCATGGGTTTAGGGTGGAGGTATTTGATGAGGGTATATATTTTTTCATTTGTCATGCTAAAAATTCTATAAACTAAATATTATTAATAAAAAAAAACTTTGATTGGAGTTGAAATTTAATGCCAAATTATCACTCACAATAGATTACTAGCTAACCATCCAACAGTCAACATAAAATATGCTGCAAAATAACAATCAATTCTTAACATGCAATCTTCATTTATCAAAAAAAATTGAACCGTTATGTCTGAACTCTGATCAAAAGCGTGGTGACGTACAACACGTACGACGGCACTATAAAGGGGAAGTTCTATTCGCCTTTGGGCTGCTTTTTCTCGCTTTTCTGTCTGTTACAGCGTGATGAATGTGCCTACTCCATTATGAATGGTAGTTTTACCAGAATGAGCGCTCCCGTCTCATAACTTGCTTCTGAGTTCGATGTGAACACATGTTCGCATCGAACATCGGCCGTTCGATCGTTCGTCGAAAACAAACAAATCGGGTCGTTCGCGCCAAATTAGAATGACCCATAATTCACTGCGGCGTTGCGCGCTGATGATTGGCCAAGAATGCACCATGACCCTGCATGCTTGGCCAATCACAGTGCCCAAAAAACGAAGAGACCTAATTGGCCAAAGCCTGGGTGCTTTGGCCAATTAGGGCTCAGGGCTTTAGCACACGCCCCACACTATAAAAGGCCGCCTCCCGGGCGGCCTCGTGTAGTGTGTTCCGGCTTGCTTAGAGAAGTGAGACAGACAGACAGAGAGAGAGAGATAGATAGATAGAGACACAGTAACTTTTCACATAGATAGATAGATAGATAGATAGATAGATAGATAGATAGATAGATAGATAGATAGATAGATAGATAGATAGATAGATAGATAGATAGATAGATCAGGGAGGCTACTAGTTAATATAGTTACATTTACAGTTTGTAGAGAATATATTGACATCCCTAGGAGTTGTCAATATATTTATAAACTGTATAGCTTAGCTAGTTCTGCTATTAGTATCTGTCAGGCAGGAGATTGTGCTTGATGCTCTAACGTGTTAGTCAACGTGTGCTAGTTAATTGCACATAGACACATTACCTGTTACTGCAAGTGTGCTATTTATTTGCACAGAAAGGCAGTTGCTGTTAATGCAAGTGGGCTATTGAATTGCACAGAAACGCAGTCGCTCTGACTGTGCGTGTGCTGTTTAATACCACCTTAGCGCATTTAGTGTCACCGCATGTGTGCTGTTACATACCACCTGAGCGCATTTGGTGTCACCGCACGTGTGCTGTTACATACCACCTTAGCGCATTTGGTGTCACCGCACGTGTGCTGTTACATACCACCTGAGCGCATTTGGTATCACCGCACATGTGCTGTTACATACCACATGAGCGCATTTGGTGTCACCGCACGTGTGCTGTTACATACCACCTGAGCGCATTTGGTGTCACCGCACGTGTGCTGTTACATACCACCTGAGCGCATTTGGTGTCACCGCACGTGTGCTGTTACATACCACCTTAGCGCATTTGGTGTCACCGCACGTGTGCTGTTACATACCACCTGAGCGCATTTGGTGTCACCGCACGTGTGCTGTTACATACCACCTGAGCGCATTTGGTGTCACCGCACGTGGGCTGTTACATACCACCTGAGCGCATTTGGTGTCACTGCACATGTGCTGTTACATACCTCCTTAGTGCATTTGGTGTCACCGCACGTGTGCTGTTACATACCACCTGAGCGCATTTGGTGTTACCGCACGTGTGCTGTTACATACCACCTGAGCACATTTGGTGTCACCGCACATGTGCTGTTACATACCTCCTTAGTGCATTTGGTGTCACCGCACGTGTGCTGTTACATACCACCTGAGCGCATTTGGTGTTACCGTACGTGTGCTGTTACATACCACCTGAGCGCATTTGGTGTCACCGCACGTGTGCTGTTACATACCACCTGAGCGCATTTGGTGTCACCGCACGTGTGCTGTTACATACCACCTGAGCGCATTTGGTGTCACCGCACGTGTGCTGTTACATACCACCTGAGCGCATTTGGTGTCACCGCACATGTGCTGTTACATACCACCTTAGCGCATTTGGTGTCACCGCACGTGTGCTGTTACATACCACCTGAGCGCATTTGGTGTCACCGCACGTGTGCTGTTACATACCACCTGAGCGCATTTGGTGTCACCGCACGTGTGCTGTTACATACCACCTGAGCGCATTTGGTGTCACCGCACGTGTGCTGTTACATACCACCTGAGTGCATTTGGTGTCACCGCACGTGTGCTGTTACATACCACCTGAGCGCAGTTAGTGTCACTGTACGTGTGCTGTTACATACCACCTGAGTGCATTTTGTGTCACCGCACGTGTGCTGTTACATACCACCTGAGCGCATTTGGTGTCACCGCACCTGTGCTGTTATATACCACCTGAGCGCAGTTAGTGTCACTGTACGTGTGCTGTTACATACCACCTGAGCGCATTTGGTGTCACCGCACCTGTGCTGTTATATACCACCTGAGCGCAGTTAGTGTCACTGTACGTGTGCTGTTACATACCACCTGAGCGCATTTGGTTTCACCGCACCTGTGCTGTTATATACCACCTGATCGCATTTAGTGTCACTGTACGTGTGCTGTTACATACCACCTGAGCGCATTTGGTGTCACCGCACCTGTGCTGTTATATACCACCTGAGCGCAGTTAGTGTCACTGTACGTGTGCTGTTACATACCACCTGAGCGCATTTGGTGTCACCGCACATGTGCTGTTATATACCACCTGAGCGCAGTTAGTGTCACTGTACGTGTGCTGTTACATACCACCTGAGCGCAGTTAGTGTCACTGTACGTGTGTTGTTACATACCACCTGAGCGCATTTGGTGTCACCGCACGTGTACTGTTACATACCACCTGAGCGCAGTTAGTGTCACCGTTTGTGTGCTGTTACATACCACCTGAGCGCATTTGGTGTCACCGCACGTGTCCTGTTACATACCACCTGAGCGCATTTGGTTTCACCGCACCTGTGCTGTTACATACCACCTGAGCGCATTTGGTGTCACCGCACATGTGCTGTTATATACCACCTGAGCGCAGTTAGTGTCACTGTACGTGTGCTGTTACATACCACCTGAGCGCATTTGGTGTCACCGCACCTGTGCTGTTATATACCACCTGAGCGCAGTTAGTGTCACTGTACGTGTGCTGTTACATACCACCTGAGCGCATTTGGTGTCACCGCACCTGTGCTGTTATATACCACCTGAGCGCAGTTAGTGTCACTGTATGTGTGCTGTTACATACCACCTGAGCGCATTTGGTGTCACCGCACGTGTGCTGTTACATACCACCTGAGCGCAGTTAGTGTCACTGCACGTGTGCTGTTACATACCACCAGAGCGCAGTTAGTGTCACCGTACGTGTGCTGTTACATACCACCTGAGCGCATTTGGTGTCACCGCACCTGTGCTGTTACATACCACCTGAGCGCATTTGGTGTCACCGCACGTGTGCTGTTACATACCACCTGAGCGCATTTGGTGTCACCGCACGTGTGCTGTTATATACCACCTGAGCGCAGTTAGTGTCACTGTACGTGTGCTGTTACATACCACCTGAGCGCATTTGGTGTCACCGCACGTGTGCTGTTACATACCACCTGAGCGCATTTGGTGTCACCGCACCTGTGCTGTTATATACCACCTGAGCGCAGATAGTGTCACTGTACGTGTGCTGTTACATACCACCTGAGCGCATTTGGTGTCACCGCACCTGTGCTGTTATATACCACCTGAGCGCAGTTAGTGTCACTGTACGTGTGCTGTTACATACCACCTGAGCGCATTTGGTGTCACCGCACCTGTGCTGTTATATACCACCTGGTCGCATTTAGTGTCACTGTACGTGCGCTGTTACATACCACCTGAGCGCATTTGGTGTCACCGCACCTGTGCTGTTATATACCACCTGAACGCAGTTAGTGTCACTGTACGTGTGCTGTTACATACCACCTGAGCGCATTTGGTGTCACCGCACCTGTGCTGCTATATACCACCTGAGCGCAGTTGGTGTCACTGTATGTGTGCTGTTACATACCACCTGAGCGCATTTGGTGTCACCGCACGTGTGCTGTTACATACCACCTGAGCGCAGTTAGTGTCACCGTACGTGTGCTGTTACATACCACCTGAGCGCATTTGGTGTCACCGCACCTGTGCTGTTACATACCACCTGAGCGCATTTGGTGTCACCGCACGTGTGCTGTTACATACCACCTGAGCGCATTTGGTGTCACCGCACGTGTGTGTTATATACCACCTGAGCGCAGTTAGTGTACTGTACGTGTGCTGTTACATACCTGAGCGCATTTGTTCACCGCATGTGTGTGTTACATACCACCTGAGCGCATTTGGTGTCACCGCACGTGTGTTATATACCACCTGAGCGCAGTTAGTGTCACTGTACGTGTGCTGTTACCATACCACCTGAGCGCATTTGGTGTCACCGCACCTTGCTGTTATATACCACCTGACCATTTAGTGCACTGTGTGTGCTGTTACATACCACCTGAGCGCATTTGGTGTCACCGCACCTGTTATATACCACCTGCTGTTATATACCACCTGAGCGTTATATACCACCAGTTAGTGTCACTGTACGTGTGCTGTTACATACCACCTGAGCGCATTTGGTGTCACCGCACCTGTGCTGTTACATACCACCTGAGCGCATTTGGTGTTGGTGTCACCAGTTAGTGCACCTGTGCTGTTACATACCACCTTGTTACATACCACCTTAGCGCATTTGGTGTCACCGCACCTGTGCTGTTATATACCACCTGAGCGCAGTTAGTGTCACTGTACGTGTGCTGTTACATACCACCTGAGCGCATTTGGTGTCACCGCTCGTGTGCTGTTATATACCACCTGAGCGCAGTTAGTGGCACTGTATGTGTGCTGTTACATACCACCTGAGTGCATTTGGTGTCACCGCACGTGTGCTGTTATATACCACCTAAACGCAGTTAGTGTCACTGTACGTGTGCTGTTACATACCACCTGAGCGCATTTGGTGTCACCGCACGTGTGCTGTTACATACCACCTGAGCGCAGTTAGTGTCACCGCAACTGTGCTGTTATATACCACCTGAGCGCAGTTAGTGTCACTGTACGTGTGCTGTTACATACCACCTGAGCGCATTTGGTGTCACCGCACCTGTGCTGTTACATACCACCTGAGCGCATTTCGTGTCACCGCACGTGTGCGGTTATATACCACCTGAGCGCAGTTGGTGTGACTCCGCTTGTGCTGTTACATACCACCTGAACGCAGTTGGTGTCACTGCGCTTGTGCTGTTACATAGCACCTGAACGCATAAATATGTCTGGAAGGACAACAAAGAGAGGCAGAGAGTCACGAGGGCAAGCAGGCTCTGCATGTAGAGTTAATGCTGGTGGTGGATGTGGTGCATCCTCTTCAGCACGTGGCCGTGGCCGTGGCCGCTCGTCCTTCTTTTCGGGAGCTGGCCGTGTTGAGCCTCAACATGCAGAGAAATTAGTAGAGTGGATGACCAAGCCGTCCTCATCCTCCTCATCCTCTCTCACAAAGACTGATCAAAGTTTATCTGGCAAAGCAGCTGCCAAGGCGTCCACTTCACTCTGCACAATGGCTTCACACAATACTTCCCTAGTACCACCATGTCCTCCTGAGGAGTCCCCTGATCTGTTTCAACACAGTGTTGGGTACATGCTGCAGGAAGATGCGCAGCGTTTTGAAGACTCCGATGACGGAACACAGATAGAGGAAGGCATTGATGTGAGCCCAGGGAGAGGGGGTGGCCGAGAGGGACAGCAATCTGGCAGTGATGATGTTCCCCCAGCTGGAGCATACTGCCAGGTTGTTGACAGTGATGAGGAGGGAGGGGATGATGAGGTCACTGACTCTACCTGAGTGCCTGATAGGAGAGAGGAGGAGGAGGAGGAGGAGGAGGACGAGGCACAGGCACATCTCCAAAGAGGCAGGATGCCCTCCAGGGGTCAGCTTAAGGAATGCAGGCCAAGAGATGCCATGCGGTGCTAGAGCTGGTGTGCTTGGGAGACAGGAGCCACACTGGGGAAGAGGTTTTGTCAGCTCTGCAGGGTCAGGCTGAGAGGTGGTTGACGCCACGCCAGCTGAACCCTGGAATGGTGGTCAGCGATAATGGCACCAACCTCCTCTCTGCCCTGCGACAGGGGAAACGCACCCACGTGCCCTGTTTTGCGCATGTCCTCAATTTGGTGGTGCAGCGGTTCTTGGGCAGGTACCCGGGCTTGCAGGATGTCCTGAAGCAGGCCAGGAAAGTCTGTGTGCATTTTCAGAGGTCATATAATGCCACTGCTCGGCTGACTGACCTCAAAAGGGAATACAACCTGCCCAAGAACTGCCTAATTTGTGACATGCCCACCAGATGGAACTCAACGTTGGCCATGCTGCAGCGGCTGCACACGCAGCAACGTGCCAATATGGCAGCAGAACTGGGTCAGGGGAGCTAGTTTTTTTTTCCCCACGCCAGTGGGCCTTGATCATGGATGCATGCACTGTCCTGTCACCATTTGAGGAGGCCACGAGGATGGTGAGCAGTGACAGTGCATGCATCAGTGAGACTGTCCCTCTTATTCACATGTTGGAGCACACGCTACGTGGAATAATGGACAGGGCCCTTGAGGCAGAACAGAGGGAGGAAGAGGAGGACTTCCTTACCTCTCAAGGCCCCCTTTACCCAGACAGTGGTCCTGCTTGCCCACCTAGCACACAGGAAGAGGAGGAGGAGGATGATTGTATCAGCAGCATGGAGATGGAGCCTAGCACTCAGCAGCAGCAGTCATCAAGGGATCATTTACAGTCCCAAGGAGCACGTGGACTTTTATGTGGCTGGGATGAGGTGCCTGTGGATCCTGTCGTCCTCAGTGACCCAGAGGACTGTGCCCTGAATGCCTCTGCAAACCTACGCTGCATGGCCTCCCTGATCCTGCAAAGCCTGCGTAAGGATCCTTGTGTACGTGCTATTAAGGAGAGGGATCATTACTGGCTGGCGACTCTCCTTGATCCACGTTACAAGAGTAAGGTTGCGGACCTTATGCTGCCATCGCAGAGGGAGCAGACGATGAAACTTCTGCGGGAGGCCTTGCAGAAGGGTCTGTGCAATGCGTTCCCAGAACCGGGGGGATTACCAAAACCTGGCTCTGGACAACGTCTTGCTGAGGCTTCGGTGAGTCACAGAAGGGGCGGTGGAGAAGGTGGTCGTCTGACCGATGCGTTCAGGCAGTTTTTTACTCCATAGCCCCAAGGTCTGACCGGTTCCAGCAACCATTGCCAGCGTCTGGTTTACATGGTCCGGGAATACCTAGGGGCAAGATCCGACTTGGACACCTTCCCCACCAAAAATCCTCTGGCTTACTGGGTCTTGAGGATGGATCACTGGCCAGAGCTTGCCCAGTACGCAGTTGAGCTACTGGCTTGCCCTGCATCCAGTGTTCTTTCAGAACGGACATTCAGTGCTGCTGGAGGCTTTGTGACTGATCACAGGATGCGCCTCTCCACCGTCTCTGTTGATCGTCTGACCTTCATCAAAATGAATCAGGCTTGGATCAACACCAGCTACCAAGCACCTAATGCTGATATTAATGAATAATATATTTTTGTTGAAATGTCGGATCCCTTTTAGACTGCGTATGCTGATGCTGAGTGACTATCCTCTTATGCTGCTGATGGAATATCCTTCTCCTCCTCACTTTTCTTGCTGATAGCTAGTAAGAAATGTTGTGTTTCTGGGCTCCGCCACCAGTGCCTAAGGCACAATTTTTCAGCTCCTTGTTGCGCTCCAATTGGAGTTATTGGGAGAGGTTGCAAGTGTTGTGTTGTGCCCAAGGCACAATTTTTCACCCCCTGTTTAACAGGGGCACCTAATAACAATTTTTGATGCAATACTTTGTACGTGGCTCCTTGTTGCGCTCCAATTGGAGTTATTGGGAAGGGTTGCAAGTGTTGTGTTGTGCCCAAGGCACAATTTTTCAGCCCCTGTTTAACAGGGGCGCCTAATAACAATTTTTGATGCAATACTTTGCACGTGGCTCCTTGTTGCGCTCCAATTGGAGTTATTGGGAGGGGTTGCAAGTGTTGTGTTGTGCCTAAGGCACAATTTTTTTGCCCCTGTTTAACAGGGACGCCTAATAACAATTTTTGATGCAATACTTTGCACGTGGCTCATTGTTGCGCTCCAATTGGAGTTATTGGGAGTGGTTGCAAGTGTTGTGTTGTGCCCAAGGCACAATTTTTCTGCCCCTGTTTAACAGGGACGCCTAATAACAATTTTTGATGCAATACTTTGCACGTGGCTCCTTGTTGCGCTCCAATTGGAGTTATTGGGAGTGGTTGCAAGTGTTGTGTTGTGCCCAAGGCACAATTTTTTAGCCCCTGTTTAACAGGGGCGCCTAATAAAAAATTTTGATGCAATACTTTGCACGTGGCTCCTTGTTGCGCTCCAATTACAGTATGTTTGAGGGGTGCCCTTTTTTCTAAAAAAATTCTTTCACAAAACAATAATGGCCCCCCACCACCGCTAAAATATTCGACATATTGTTGCCACACAGAACTTGCGCAAGTAGTATTAATTACTTTTTTTTATAGTCCTCTCATGTTGTGCAGGGACATTTCTAAACACGTGCCACTACTATAGACACCCAGCAGGTGTGATATTTAAAGGAATTTTTTTTTTTTTCACTTTAGGCATCATTAAAATGGCTGCTCCGGAAAAAAAGGCTGTTTTAAAAAAAAAAAAATCCATTGATACATGTTCACTGGGGCAAGACCCGGGTTCTGAACGACGTTTTCCAACATTTGATTGAATTTTTGTCTTTAAAACGATCGTTTTTGAATTCAAACGTTCGGGTCCCGTAGACTTCAATGGGGTTCGAAATGTTCGTGCGAACCCGCGGTCTGTTCGAACGTTCTGGTGCGAACCGAACCCGGGGTGTTCGGCTCATCCCTACTTCTGAGCATGCGCTGGTTTTTAACGTCGTTTTAGCCCACACACGATCATTTTTTACAACCCAAAAAACGACATAGTTTACAACGACGTTAAAAAATGCAGCATGTTCAGATTTTTTTTTTACATTTTTCAGAACCCGAAAAATGGTGTGAAACCCACACACGATCATTTTAAATGCCATTTTTTAAAAACTATGGGCCAGATTCAGGTAGATGCGCGCATCTTTTCGCCAGCGTAGCGCAACGCATATACGCTGCGCTGACGCAAACTAGCGAGTGAAGTACAGCATTCACCAAGCGCATGGCCGTTACTTTGCGACGGAGTAACGAAGATGCGTTGGCGCAACCCGACGCAAGTGGAAGTGGGTGTGATCATATGTAAATGATGGGCGGAGCCCAGCGCAGAGGCTTATATTCAGCGCATCATCCACAGAGCATGCGCAGTGAGTGAGGCTTCACTCGGCCCCCTGTGCGCATGCTCACAACTTCCGTCGGCACCACTTCACGGGAAACGTCAGCGCAATGTGTTCCGTTGCGCGTATAAAAGCGCCAGCGGAAGCGCCATTCCGGCGCAAAAGTATTTCCGTTTCCCCCCACCCCAGGGAAGTTACTTTTGCTCTGTAATGGCTGCTCCCGCTCCCCCCAAAGAGAGGAGGAACCTCAATTTCAATGCCCAGGAGGTCTCTGTGGTCATCTCCGCTATGGAGACTTATAACGATTTTCTCCACGGAAAGAAAAGTCGGAAGACTAGCCGGGAGAGGAAGCAGGCCACCCTGGACACCATTGCTGGCAGGGTGAATGTGTTGGGGTACTCCACCCGGACTGCTGGTGATATCCAGAAAAAAATAAATGACCTGCGGCGCAAGGTACGTGGCAAGGTGGCCACCATTCGGACCCATGAGCGGGGCACAGGTGGTGGACCCCCATGTCCGGTCAGCCTGACCACAGAGGAGGAGGTGGTCGCCCGCTGCCTGGAGAGGGAGCAGTTGGAGGGGGTACCAGGCTATGATTCTATGGAGGAAGGCTCCAGGACAGGTAAGTGTTTTTTATCCCCTATTTGGTGTGTTGCATGTGGGGGGGGAGGGTACATGTGCCAAGTGTGTGGGACCACCAACATGTGTCTGCTTTGTGTCATCCACAGATGACGGAGCTGGGCCATCATCTGTTGCCGGCCATTCCACCCCAACCCCCCAACGGGATCCTGAGGACGAGCCCCTGGGTGCTGAAGACACCGAGGTGGAGGAGAGTGCCCACACCACTTCTGCAGAGATGGTTGAGGAGGAGCCTGTTCCTCAGCAGGAGTTTATTTTGGTTTTATCAGAGTCCTCCCCTTCTGCAGGCCCCTCTGTCATCCCCTCACCCATCCTCGGTAGCCCCTCAAGGGCGACTCCATCCCCACGGGGACAACCTTCTCCTGGCCCCAGGAAGGTGACCCGTAAGACCAGGGGGGTGTCTGATCTGGTCCAGGACCAGGTGGCGATGGACCACGCCCGGCAAACCCAACAGATGGGGGAGATTGCTGGCCACTTGGACCGGCTCGCTGACAGCCTGGGCTCCGTATCGCAGCTGCCCAGTGGTGTGCAGGACGTTGTGACCAGCCTGGGGGAGATGCAGGCTGATGTACGGCACCTCACAGCAGCCGTCCACGCCAACACAGCTGCCATCCGGGAAGAGGGGAGGCAGCGGCAGCGTGCCCAGCGGCATAATATCACCCGCCAGCTGAGAATGCAGGCCCAGACCAACCTCTATCTGAGCCGGATTGCCGTGGCCTTGGAGGGCATGCAGCCAACAGCTGCCAGGAGTGGCCCACCCGGGGATCAGCCTCCTCCAGATGCCCCCCCACCCCCCACCCACTCCCTCCAGGCAGCTGAGGAGCCCGAGAGTTTATATTTTATTTTATTACTAAGGTTATGAGTTTATATTTTATTTTATTACTCAGGTTATGAGTTTATATTTTATTTTATTACTCAGGTTATGAGTTTATATTTTATTACTCAGGTTATGAGATATTTATTTTATTTTTAACTGCACACGGTCAGGAGTGCAGGGGACAGTGTGAATGGTGTGTGAATGTGAGGGGGTGGCACTCCTGCCAGTAAGGGGTGTCACCCTCGGCCGTGGTGGAGAAGTTATCCCCACGGCTGTATGAATGATGTGTGAAAGGTGTATGAATGGACAGCGACATCATTGGGGCCTTGACGCTGGCGTTGCTGCTCCCAAGTCCTACATGCTGGACTTGGGCTAATCCAATGTGATGTGGATGTGGTGTGGGTGATCTAGGGACATCAGTGGTGTGCATGCATGCATTGTCCGTGTGATCAATGTTTTGGTTTAGTGTCCAAAGATGCCTACGGCGAGGACCCTCCTGACTGCTCTTCCATCAGCAGACTGGTTCTCCTCTGGCACGTGGGGACTGTGTGGGTCGGGGGTCAGGTCATCACGCATGTCAATCTGCAGGCCTTTTCTCATAGCAAAGTTGTGCAGAATGCAACATGCACCGATGATCTGACACACGAAGGTAGGGGAATACAATAGGGTCCCCCCGGACTTATCCAGGCAGCGGAAACGGGACTTCAGGAGCCCAAATGTTTGCTCCACCACTGCACAGGTTTTGATGTGTGCTTCATTGTATCTTCTCTCTCCTCTGGTTTGGGGGTTCCGGAAAGGAGTTATGAGATGGGGTCCCAGTGCATATGCCGAGTCACCTGGAAGGGAAAAGACAGGAGGATGTTAGTCATGCATGTGCCACTTGTGATGTGTGCATCATGGGAGGGGATAGTCATGCCTGCCACCCATGTCACTCACCAACCAGCCAGCTGTCCCCATACATGTTCTGCTCGAATTCTGCTGGGATGGGACTCTGACGGTATATGAAGCTGTCATGGCTGGATCCGGGGTGTTTGGCACGGACGTGCCATATGAGGCGTTGGGCATCGGCTATCACCTGTACGTTGATGGAATGCCAATGCTTCCGATTGCGGTATATGTGCTCTGTGGCACTGGGGGGCTGGAGTGCCACATGTGTGCAATCAATGGCCCACACGGTGCGTGGGAATCTGGCAATGCTGTAGAAATCTGTCATTGCCTTCAGCCGCAGCTGATGAAGTGGTGGGACATGCGTCTGAGAATTGCAGGGACAACCTGGTGCACACATCTGCTCATGGAGGACTGTGACATCCCAGCCACCACTCCACTTGTACGCTGGAATGATCCACTTGCAAGGAAATGAAGTGTTGCCAGTACCTTCACCAGTGGGTGTGTCTTGCTGGTGATGTCATCCTGCAGGGTTGTGGTTAGTTCAAGTATTGCATCAGGGCTGAATCTGAAGAGGCGATACACCTCCTCATCCCCCATGCCAAAGAGGCTCATGCGCGTGCGGTATATCCTCTCACGTGCCCGCCTCCTCCGTACCGGGGGACCCAGTACTAGTGCTAGGACCGCGACTGCCCCTGGCATGTTGGCACACAGAGGTGTTGTCCTTGCACGTGTGGTTGTTCAGCTTGCTAGTTTTGTCGGTAACGCTGCTGCTGTAGCTGCTCTCCTGCTGACCTGTGGCCGTCTGGAGTAAAGATAAAGCAGCTATTTGTAGAAATAACTTTGCGCCGGACGGACGAGATACGCGCGGCGCATGTAGCCATCGTATGGTGCTAATCCGTTCGCGAATCGGGAAATCTCCCTCATTTGCATATTTGCAGGGGAAATCAATAGGCGCGACTGATGCGCCAAGCGAAATTATGTGCTGACGAGACTCTGGCGTCGGAAAGTTAAGCCGGTCGGGGAAAGCACGTTTTCTGTCGCATCTAGTTTGGTGGGTATGGCCACATAGATACGACGGCGCATCTTCACAGTTACGCGGCGCATATCGAAATACTCCAGCGCAAGTCTTGCTGAATCTGGCCCAATGTTTTTTTCATGCTGAAAAATGATCGTGTGTACGCGGCATCAAGGTTTGACCTCATATTAGATGGGTTTGGTAAACCTGAACAAAAAAACCTGCAGGAAAACTGATAGTGGGGCTTAACTTTCAGATTTTAGCTTAGTTTTCAGTTCACCCTTGCATCCTATTGTTTGCTCATGGAGCAAAACATGTGTGGGCAATGTGTGAAAATTTTAATTATATTGTGTGACTGGGAACCAAGAATCTATCAAGCTAATGCATCATAAAATGCATTTCACCAAAAAATTGGTTACATTTTTTTATTTTATTTTTTATTTCAGACAGTTTAAAAAATGTGGCCCCCTGTACTGTAGACTATGTTTATACCAATATACTTTGCTTAATTAAATTAACACATGGTTCAGTTTGTTTATCCATGTGTCTGGTGCTAAATACATCACTTTATGTCCTTCATATTGTCTTACTTCCATTCCTCAGTGCAAAGTAATATAGAGCAATCTAAGAACTGAAATCTAAATAACGTTATTGTAAATTTGTCTATAAGACAGGGGATAATAAATCTATTTCTATTTAAATAAAATTATTCAATAAAAAAGTCAAACTGTAGGATTCCAAGGGTTTTATATGTAGACCTCTACAGAGCAAAGGAAAACATTATGTAAAAATAATGAATTCTTCAGAACCAGTTCAAAAACTAATATTCAACGTTAGTGAAAGATAATTCAATATTACAAACACAAATCTCCTCTTCCCCTCTAGCAGTATTCTGATTACTGGTCCCACACTTTTGATTGTAAAATAATCTATTCTCTGTGGAAATGTCAGATGTATTTTTGCAGCTGGTTTATGATTCACAGAGAAATGTCATTTGAAGATCACTATTTGATTACAGATTAGTCTGGCACTATAACATATGTTTGTAAGTGTAATACCTACTTTTGTCTGTGGCTGAGGTGCCTGAGCTTAATTAAATAGGTCTTATGTCCACTATTATACCAGAAACCACTGAACATAATGTAAACGTCATTTTATGTTAAAGTAGACCTTGTATAAAAAACTAATAATCTACCAGCATAATCTTTGTGCACAGCGCTACTTTAGCTGTAGTGAAATTCATTAAACCATTACTGGCATTATGTTCTTGTATGAAAAGTAAAGCCCACTTACTACATGTTGCTGTCTTGCTGACTGTTCTTGGTCTATTGCTCTATAAAGCCCCCTTAAGACTTCTTTGAGCGTGAGTAAGAATGAGATTCAGATTTGGACCAAGATATAATTCAGTCAAAACTTTGCTTGCTTGGCATTCAGTGAATGGAAGAAACTAAATGGGACCCTGTTTTTTTGCATAATGTTTGCATGGGGTCACCTCAAAAATCCATACCCAACCCCTACATAGGATAAAAGTGTAGTATATATGTTTAGGGGATTCCACTCAGCTGGCAGCTGAAAAGTTCAGGTGGGCATGTGCCACTTGTTGCAGGTTGCATGCCTGGACTGAGCCTTTCCTGTTTGCTGATCCTGTCTCTGCATTTTGCCTAAACTGACCCATCTGCATGTCCCACTTACTATGAAGACAACCAAACCACACCCCTGGAACCACAGGAACTATTTTGTTCTTCCTTTCTTCAGCCTCCTGTACCTCCTAGCCAATAAATATGGCATTCCTGGTGGCAGCCACATACCATTAGGCTAGGCTTGCTTGGATTTTAGGAACTGGGACTACTATTGGTGAAGCTACACTAAGCTATTCCCACAGCATTCATACAGTTACAGTACATTGTTGGATAACATGTTGGTTGATTTTGTGACACATAAGATACAATGTCTGGTACATAATCAGTCCAAACATTGAAAAGGGATCACACATGTAGTATCTCCATACTCATGAGGAGTAATAGGAGTAGTAGAATGGGTTTTGGGATGTCATTTTAAGCATTTTCATTTTTTTTTTCCACATTTTCCAAAACCTTGTGGTTTACTATCTTAAAAAAATACCTTGGGGTGTTATTCTTCAAAATATGGTAATTTTGTAATATCTTCTGTCCTGGAACTCAAGGGCCTACAAACATGAAAATATTATGCCCAAATGAATCCCCTTAAAAGCTTGAAGGTGCTTGATTTTTGGCCCAATTATGTGGCTATGCTGCAAAAAAAGTCTTAGGCCGCCTACACACGGGGAGACATGTCCGCTGAAACATGTCCGACGGACCTTTTCCAGCGGACATGTCTCCTCGAAAATCCCCTCGGACTGAGGACGCGGTAATGTGGCGGTGACGTTGACGCCGCCACGTCACCACTCCAGGAAGTAAAATACTTCCACGCATGCGTCGAATCCATTTGACGCATGCGGGAGATATATGTCCGCTGATTAGGCGTACTAACCAGCGGACATGTCCGATGGACAGGTTTCCAGCGGACAAATTTCAAAGCATGCTTTGAAATTTGTCCGCTGGAAAAACCTGTCCGCTAGGTCGTACACACAATCGGATATGTCCGCTGAAACTGGTCGGCGGACCAGTTTCAGCGGACATATCCGATCATGTGTACGCGGCCTTACACACGTGGTATCCCTATATTCTGAAATAGCAGAATGTGTTTCGAGGTGTAATTATAACTATACCCATGCTGTGCATGAGAAATACCTTATTAACTGCTTCACACTCCTTTGGACATATGACGGCCGGGGCAGGATCTCCGTTATCCTGGACGTTATATGATGTCCTCCCAGAATCTTGCTTTGTGCGCACCCCACGGAACACTCTGTGGCACAATATGTCACTCGCTAAATGCACATATTCGCCAGCACATCAAGGATCCTCAATTATGGTCAAAAGTCTTTCATTGCAGGAAGATTACATCACAAGAACAAATGCAACGTTTTAGAGCCACGCAGTACCCCTTCAGCAGGCACGTGGCCCTGTGATGTTTCCAATAACCAGCTGGTAGTCGCTACAGCACTCACTATTGATGAGTTTTGTTTCCAGGAACTTGCGCGATGGGCATATAGACAAAAAAATATGTCACTTGCTGTCTCCACCTGACTCAGCAGATGACAGATCAGTGTATCGGGCCTCTGCCAGTACCATGTGACCTCTGTGACCAATCGCAGCAGATCAGATGACAATTGTAAGCAGTGAATGGCTTTCATTCATACAGTGAGGACCCCTGAGGAATGTGGCGAAATGTGTTTGGCGGAGCCAGGTGACGTTGCCAAAACCGTAAGTGACACAGGTGCCTGTGAGCCTTGTTGTGATCATTACAAGTTGGCTGTTTTAAACTTTGATATAAGTGCATGTATATTAATGAATGTCTGCTCCTTTAAACATACTACACCATGAGGATACGTTGTGTTGCATACGTTTACCTGCAGTGTCAGGACTGTGGATTTAAAGGGGCTGTAAAGGTAAATGTTTTTTCACCTTAATGCATCCTATGCAATCACATCTGCGCCGGGGGAGGGGTACGCGCCACTATATCACGGGAGCGCGCCCGCAAGAGCTTTTCACCATGCAAGCTTGCATGAAGGTGGAAAGCTCTTGCAGGGGGGAGCAGAGACAGCTGCCAAGGGACCCCAGAATACATGGTTTGGGGCCACTGTGTGCAAAATGAGCCACACAGTGGAGATAAGTATAACATGTTTGTTATTTAAAACATTTTTTTTACTTTAGTGATCCTTTAAAGGGACATACATCCTAACTCATGAAGTAGCCTGTGACACCTAGGAGCATAAATGAGGAGGGGCAGAGGAGGCTGCTTTTTGCACCCCACTGTGGGGAAAGTGTGATTTGACCTGAGCTTGACAGGTCAAACATGGAGGTGAGGGTAACTTTGAACGGTGGTGGGAGTCACTGATATCAATATTTCCCAATATATTCCAATGCACCGTTGGGGCCATTGATTGCACACATGTGGCACTACGGTCCCCCATGCCACAGAGCACATATACCACAATCGTAAGCAGTGGCATTCCATCAACATACAGGTGATAGCCGATGCCCAATGCCTCATATGGCACGTCCGTGCCAAACACCCCAGGGCCGGCCACGACAGCTACATATACCGTCAAACCACCATCCCAACGGAATTCGAACAGAACGTGTACAGGAACAGCTGGCTGGTTGGTGAATGACATGAGAGTTAGGCATGATTGTCCGACCCCATGATGCAGACGTCACGAGGGGCACATGCACGACTAACATTCTCCTGTCTTTTCCCTTCCAGGTGACTCGGCATATGCACTTGGGCCCCATCTCCTGACTCCATACCGGAATCCCCAAACCAGAGGAGAGAGAAGATACAATGCGGCACACATACACACCCATGTAGTGGTGGAGCGCACATTTGGCATCCTGAAGTCTCGTTTCCGATGCCTGGATAATTCAGGGGGGGCCCTGTTGTATTCCCCAAACTTGTGCCAGATCATCGGTGCATGTTGTGTGCTGCACAACTACGCCATGAGAAAGGGCCTGTAGATTGACATATGTGATGACCAGACCCCCGAACCACACAGTCCCCCCCCCCTGCCTGAGGAGACCCCGTCTGCTGAAGGAACAGCAGTCAGGAGTTGCCTCGGGGAATGCATCTTTGCATGTTAAACACACACATTTATCATGGCACACGGACAATGCACGCATGCACACCATTGTGGTCCCTAGCTCACACACACCACATCCACATCACATTGGTTTAGCCCAAGTCCACCACACGGGACTTGGGAGCAGCAACGCCACGCCAAGGCCCCAATGATGTTGCTGTCCATTCATACCACATTCACACGGTCGTGGGGATAACCTCTCCCCGACGATCCAAGGTGACACGCCTTGCTGGCAGGAATTTTAGATAGTTGGATATACACCATGTAACCATACACGAGTGTATAGTAAAATACGGACTTTCTAGGCGTAGTACAGTTAAAAATGAATTATTTATTACATACAAAAAAGGGAAAACAAAGTATATATTGATTAAAACATGTGCTGTCACAGAAAGTGCTGGCAGGAATGTCACACACACATACACACACTCACACACCAGTGACACTGTAGCAGCACTGGGCAAACCCTGCCCCTGCAAACTTCTGCACTCCTCACCTTGTGCAGTAACAAAAAAGAAAAAAATAGGGATCATGCCCTTACAGGAGGACGGCACATACGTCTGTGCACGTCCAAAAATAAAATATATAACGCTCATACTCTGAGCAGAAAAAAATAAAAGGAGAGTCATTTGCCCTCTCGTGGGCCAGGCCTGGTACCGCGGATACGGCTCCTCAATTGTCTGTGGGGCGACTTGGGTGGGGGGTGAATCATCATGAGGAGGCTCATCCCCTGGTCTGTCGCTCCTGGCTCTAATGGCAGATGTAGCCTGCATGCCCTCCAACGCAACAGCAATGTGGGTCAGAACAGTGTTGGTATCCGCCTGCAGCTGGCGGGCGTTGGTCTGTCGCTGGAGGCGCCTGTTCTGCCGACCCTCTGCCTGGATGGCAGCAGTGTTTGCCTGCACAGCCTCCCCCAGGCTCTTCACCTCTGCCAGGATCTCAGATGCTGTGGCCTGTAGCTCCACAACAGCCGCAGTGGTTCGGTCCTGGGTGGCCTGCACGTCCCCAGATGAGGAGGGACCCCCTGCTAACATATGCTGATGCATGGCATCCAGGGTCTCGCTTTGGTCGCAGGAGCTTGTGACCATGGCTGCACAGTTGGCATTGATGTCCTGCAGGCTGTCCGTTATGGCCTGGGTATGGGCAGCCTGCTGGCTGAGGCACTGCTGCATATCTGAGGACCCAGGCTGCCAGCCACTCTATGCAGGTTGCCGGAAATATCGGCCATGTGGCGCGTCTGCCAGACCTGCTCCCTCTCAAGCCCTTCTTGGAGGGAACCGGCTACCCCCCTAGTCTTGGCCAGAGCCTTGCTAGGGCAAGTAGCCAGCTGAGTCCGTCTGGATGGGGTAGCCCTGGAGGGGGTTCCCCTAGATGGGGTAGCCCTGGAGGGGGTTCCCCTGGATGGGGTAGCCCTGGAGGGGGTTCCTCTAGATGGGGTAGCCCTGGAGGGGGTTCCCCTAGATGGGGTCCTCCTGATGGGCGTGGAGGTCTCTGAGGGTCCGGGGGAAAATGAAAGCCTCATCAAAGTAGAGGCCTTCCTCGAGATGGAGATCCACCGGCTCCTCCTCAACTACCTCTAGAGCAGAGGTATGGGCACTCCCCTCCACCAATCGTACATGGCTTCCCAGGGGGTCAGGCTGAGGCTGATGTTTTTCCGGGGATGGTATGGGTCGGACACCGGCAGACGATGGGCCAGCTCCCTCCAGCACATCTGTGGATGACACAAAACATTCACATGTTGGTAGACCCACACACTTGTCACATGTTCCCCTCCACCCCCTCACATGCTACACACCGGATGGGGGATAAAACACACTTACCTCTCCTCAAGTCCTGGTCACTGGAGTCAAAGCCCTCTAGGCCCTCCACCTGCTCCTGCTCCAGACAGCTGGCAATGACCTCCTCCTCAGGTGTCAACCTCACAGAAGAAGCTGGTCCGCCTCCCGTGCCCCTGAGGTGCCTTCTGATGCTGACCAGTTTATCCCGGACACGCCGACGCATGTCGTATACTTTCTTGGCAATGTCCTTAGAGGTCCTGGATTCATGCCCAAGGGCATTGACCTCCAGGGTGAGCTTCTCGAGGATCTCTTGCTTCCTTTCCCTGCTGGTCCTGCCACTCTGTGCGCCATGGAGGTAGGCGTCATACTTACAGATGGCAGAGGTCAGGATCGCCCTCTCCTCAGCCGAAATTTTTTTTTCCTCCTCTCCCTCTCAGTCTCAGTATCAGACATCACTCACAATGCAAAAGTACCTGCACCATGGAACACAAGCTGCTGGTGTACTTTTGCGCTCGACGGGCGCATGTCTGGGCGTATTTATGCTCTTGGCGTTGGCGGTGGGCCGGCGTATCTTAGGGGTTACGCCGGGCGTAGTTGTGTTTATGCGCAGATAGGTGCGGGACATACGACCTTGTCACAGCGCATGCGCCGTTAGAGTTACGCCGGACGTAAACCTCGGCGCCACGTTCGGACCATCATTTGCATAGGGTCACTCCTACTTCCACTTACGACGGCCTGCGCCTTCGAAATTATGTTACTACCTTTATCGCTGGCTCTTGGACATTGGCTTGGCCGACAGGTTACTGAACTCTGGCTATGTTTGAACTACTCTTAGGCCTCGTACACACGAGGCAATCTATTTGTTCAAATCGGTCGGATCGACCGATTTGAACAAATCTGTCTGATAGGATTTTGGTTTGCTCGCGTGTACACACGAGCAAACCAAAATCCCCGCCAGCAGACGGCGCGCTGACGTGTCGGTGACGTGGCGGTGACGTTGACGCCGCCACGTCACCGCACCAGGAAGTAAAACACTTCCGCGCATGCGCCGAATCCATTCGGCGGCGGTGCGGGACGACATGTCTGCTGGTAAGTGTACTAACCAGCAGACATGTCGGGCGGACGGATTCCCACCCGATAGGTTTCAAAGCATGCTTTGAAATCTGTCGGGTGGCCAAATCCGTCGGCTCGGCCGTACACACGATCGAATCTGTCTGCTGGGACGGTCTAGCAGACCGTTTCCAGCAGACAGATTTGATCGTGTGTACGAGGCCTTACTCTTTTTACCTTTTATTTTTATTATTAAACAAGTGTAATTTAACTGTACTTCTGTCTGATTCATGGTTTCTGACAGTAGGCAAAGGCCATGACTTCAGAAAATGCAGCCAATCCACTTGTTAATAATATTTTTTCCAGATTGGATGACCTGGATCATGGCATGTATCAGGTTACCACGGCGATACAGGCGCTCCTGAGTGGCACGGCTCATCTAGAGTCTCCCACTGTGGCCTCTCCGGTACTCTCTGTGCAGGTACCAGCCTTGAGTATTACCTCATTAAGAGGTATGTCTGGTTCCGCTACGCTTCCCCAGCGATTTGGGGATGATCCAGTTCAGTGCAGAGGGTTTCTCAACCAGGTTAAGATATACTTTGAGATGCTGCCCCAGGCATTTCCCATGGACAGAAGCAAAGTGGGTTTCGTGATATCTTTGCTTTCTGACAGAGGCTTGACTTGGTCCTGAGTTACCCAGAATTTGTGGCTTCCTTCAAAAGGGTATTTGACGTTCCCGCACGCTCCACTTCTGCTGCCAAGTGCCTCATGTCCATCAAACAGAGTATGAGGACGGTTGCCCATTACGCCATTGAATTCCGTACTCTGGCAGCAGAGGTTGCTTGGAACAATGAGGCCCTTATGGCTGCTTTTTCCCATGGTCTCTCGGATAACATCAAGGATGAGATAGCAGCCCAAGATATACCCACTGAGCTGGAGAAGTTGATCACATTTGCCATCCTCATTTTCACACAGCTTAATTTGAGAGGGGCATACACTCTTGTGAAGATTAAGGAGGGCGACGGGTGGAAAACTGCCTTTAATACCAGAACAGGTCATTATGAGTATCTCTTAACCTCCCTGGCGGTATGATTCTTTCTGATTTTAGGTGCTGAAAGCAGTACCATTATTTGCAAGGAAATTTGGGGTTTTATACTGTAGGCTTGTAATTCTTAGGAATAACTCACTTAAATTTGACCAAACACGAGTCGTAAGCCTCGTACACACGATCGGACATATCCGATGAAAACGGTCCGTGGACCATTTCCATCGGATATGTCCGATCTGGAGTTTGATCCGATGGCGTGTACACACCATCGGATCAAATTCCCCGCCGGCGGACGGCGCGGTGACGTGGCGGTGACGTTGACGCCACCACATCACCGCACCAGGAAGTAAAACACTTCCGCTCAAATGCGCCGAATCCATTCGGCGGCGGCGGTGCGGGACGACATGTCTGCTGGTAAGTGTACTAACCAGCAGACATGTCGGGCGGACGGATTCCACCCGATAGATCTCAAAGCATGCTTTGAAATCTGTCGGGTGGACAAATCTGTCCGCTAGCCCATACACACGATCGGAGATGTCTGCTGAAACGGTCCATCGGACCGTTTTCAGCGGACATATCCCCTCGTGTGTACGAGGCCTAATAGGCATCCCGGGTATTTTTTTTTAAAAACAAAATTATAAATTATAATATAATAAATTATTATAAATAATTATAACAAATAATAATATAATTATAATATAAATTATTCAATAATGTAATCAACTCAAAAACACTGAAATTTGCTCAGTTGCAGAATTGTCGCTGTCATTATTTTTTTTTTATGACGAATTTCCCCAGAAACCGCTATCGCTCAATTCTGCAAGTGATTATAATTTATTATCGCTGTTTTCTAGCTGATCTAAAACCATTTTTTACATAAAGGGACACTTTTGGTTGCTATGGACAATCTACAGTTTCCAGGCAGAAAGAAATGTTTTTATTATATAAAAGAACATGCAGGGCACTGGGCAGACCACTAGGGGCAAGGGGGTGTGTATTTTTTACATACAGTACTGTAATCTATAAGATTACAGTATACTGTATGTAATGTGTTTGTTTACTTTTTTTAATTTGGCGCCGTTCTCCGCCCCCATGCGTCGTAACGTCGCAGGGAACGGAGATCGACGGCACACAGGGACACTGTGTGAATCGAGCGAGCACCCGCTCGCTCTCACAGCGGGGATGCTTTGCTGGAACCAGGAACAAGGTAAGCCAGCGCGCACTGCAAGCTCTGCATAGCTACCCTGAGCGTGACTCGGGGTTACCGATTTTAGCACAAAAAAACACCCCGAGTCACGCTCAGGAATACCGCCAGGCAGTTTTACAGGAGTTTATTAACAATGTCCTCCAAGATTTGTTGCAGTTATGTGTGGTGGTTTATCTCGCTGATATCCTCATATTTTCCAAGTCTCTGGAGAGCCACTACACAGATGTCTGTCGAGTGCTTCAGAAACTAAGAGAGAACAATCCCTATTGTAAGCTGGAGAAGTGTGAATTACATCTGGAACAGGTCAAATTCCTGGGTTATGTAATTTCCACGGCTGGTTTTTCGATGGACCCAGAGAAACTTTCTGCTGTCTTACAGTGGCCTCGACCTGTGGGTTTCTTGGCTTATCCAACTATTATCGGAAGTTTATTCGTAACTTCTCATCTCTGGTCAAGCCCCTGACTGATATGACCAGAAAGGACAGTAACCCACTCCAGAGTCCATTAAGGCTTTTGAGAGTCTTAAGGCTGCCTTTGTTTCTGTCCCTGTGTTAGCACATCCTGATCCTACGTTGCCTTTTGTCCATGAATTCGATGCTTCTAAGACTGGAGTTGGCACCCTTCTGTCTCAACGTCCTAGCTCTGACAGCGCTATGCATCCGTGTGGCTACTTTTCCAAGAAATTGTCACCTGTGGAGTGCAATTACGAGATTGGTGACAGAGAGCTGTTGGCGGTCATTTTAGCCCTGAAAGAATGGAGACATCTCCTCGAAGGTACCACTGTGCCGGTTCTAATTCTTACTGACCATAAAAATCTCACATTGTTGTCTGAGGCTAAGTGCCGCTCTCTCAGAAGGGCACGATGGGCTCTTTTCTTGTCAAGATTTAATTACATTGTCTCATTCTTACCCGGTACTAAGAATGTAAGGGCTGATGCCTTGTCACAACAATTTTCCTCCACTTCCAAGATGGAGTGGGTTCCGGTTCCTGTGATTCCTCCTAATCGTATTCTGGCTATGGTTCGCACCAGTCTCACTTCTCCTTTGGGAGACAAAATTCTTGCTGCTCAGGTCGATGCCCCTCCTGAGAAACCTTGTGGCCGCTGCTTTGTTTCCGAGACTCTTCGTACTGCCGTGCTCCAGACTTAACATTCTCCCAAGGCTGCTGGCCACACTGGAAAGAATCAACTCTTTTGGGCCATTTCCCAACAATTCTGGTGGCCTAGTCTACATGCTGATGTAACCGCCTTCGTAGCTGCCTGTTCCGTGTGTGCTCAGAATAAGACTTCATGACACCTTCCATTGGGCCTCTTACAACCCATACCCAATGGAGAGAGGCCCTGGACCCACCTGTCTATGGATTTCATTGTGGAGTTACCCAACTCTCAGGGTAACACAGTTATCCTTATATTGGTAGACCGGTTCTCGAAAATGTCTCACTGTATTCCACTTAAGAAGTTGCCTATGTCTAAGGAACTGGCTTGCATTTTTGCTCAGGAGGTCTTTCGTTTACATGGTCCACCCAAGGTCATTGTCTCTGACAGGGGAAGTCAGTCTGTCTGCATTGCTATATTTCTGGCCATCACAACAACTGGTCAGACCTCTTACCTTGGGTGGAGTTTGCTCACAATAGCACTCTGAATTCTGCTTCCCGTTTGTCCCCGTTTATGGCAAACTATGGTTTCCAACCTTCCATGTTGCCTGACTCCTTTGTTCCTCAAAGTATTCCTGCGTTAGAGGAACATCTTCGTGGTCTTCATTCCACTTGGGTACAAGTTCAGGAGGCTTTGCGACAGGCTAACAAGAGGTACAGACTCCATGCTGACCACAGA
Organism: Rana kukunoris; assembly: GCA_029574335.1. Classification (NCBI taxonomy): domain Eukaryota; kingdom Metazoa; phylum Chordata; class Amphibia; order Anura; family Ranidae; genus Rana; species Rana kukunoris. The sequence continues at coordinate 351,976,218 of CM056049.1, read as the reverse complement.
CGCCTGTTGCGACTTCCTACCAGGTCGGGGATAGGGTCTGGCTGTCATCTCACAAACCTCTGACTTTGTGTTCCTTCTATGAAGTTCGCACCTCGGTTTATTGGGTCTTTCCGTATCCTTCGCAGGATAAACCCAGTGGCTTACATGTCGGACCTTCCTTCCAGTATGCATATCTCTAATGTGTTTCATGTCTCCTTATTGAAACCTTTGGTCTGCAACCGTTTTCCCAACTCGGTGCCACACCCTCACCCTATACAGGTTGAAAACCATGAGGAGTATGAAGTACAGTCCATTGTTGACTCCCGTAGGTTCCGTGGGCGCATACAGTACCCGGTGCATTGTAAGGGGTGCGGTCCGGAGGAACGCTCCGGGGTCCCATCCTCGGACGTACATGCCCCTGTCCTCCTCCATAATTTCCATAGGTGTTTTTCCCTCAAGCCCAGTGGTCCTCTGAGGGGGAGGGGTCATTGAGGAGGTGGCACTGTCAGGACTGGGCTCAGCCCTTCCTTCTCAGTGCTGGCAGCTCAGCTGTCAGCTAATTGTCAGCTCCCATCTCTCCACAGTGATTCACCTGTTGATGTTCTTGTCTTGTTCGACAGCTCTGCCGACTAAAAGCCTTCCAGTTCATTTGCTCTTTGCCTTCCATGTGTTAACATCACAAGAGACTTTCTCCTGCGTTCCTGTTGAAGACCTGATTGACTATGTTCCCTTTGGCTACAGATCCTGCTTGCTGTAAAACTACCTTTATCGCTGGCTCTTGGACATTGGCTTGGCCCACTACCCGATCCGGTTACTGAACTCTGGCTATGTTTTGACTACTCTTGCTCTGTGTACCTTTTTATTTTTATTATTAAACAAGTGTGATTTAACTGTATTTCTGTCTCGGTCTGATTCATGGTTTCTGACAAAAGGAAAGTAATGCCAACCAAGTAGACTTGTCACTCGAGGATCCTGTGCAGACATAGACGTGGACCCCATGGAGGGGAGTAGAGGGGATGCCCCAAGCAATCAAGGAGAATCCAACCAAAGGTACCAACCCTCTCATATTGCTGTGTGTCTGGCCATGCGATTTTATAGACATAGACTCGATGAGCTCCACATCTTTAATTCTGGCGTAGAGATCTGAGAGAGTTGGGGATGTCGATTCTTCTAATGTAACGCCACTAAGCACCTTGCCGCTGTGAGTATGTGTATGGCAAGTTTTTTTGCTAGTCCAGGGAGATTGGGAGGGAGGACACCCAGTAGGAACAGCTTAGGGGAAAGGGGGACATCAACTTCCAGCAGCTGATGCAGAAGGCCCCGCACCAAGCTCCAGTAGGACTGGAGAACTGGGCAGCTCTAGTAAATATGGAATAGTGTACCCTGGTGGAAACATCTCCAACAGCGCTCCGAGAATGATGGATAAATGGGAAGTAAGCGAGAGGGCATTAGGTACCAACAGTAGAGCACCACAAATCTTTGTAAAGAGTGCATATAGAACTTTTAGCTGCACAGGACCATACAGCTCTCCATAGCACAGGGGAGAGTCCCGAGCTATGTTTCCCCAAGGAGAGTCTGTCGCTAGAGTTTACAATTTTGTATATATACAAGATCAGTCCTCTCTGTGAGGGGCCTAAAAGGACCATTCTCTCAAATGGGGAAGGCATGGAGAACTATAGTGTCAGACGGTAGTGAGGGCATAATGCCGTATCTGAAGATATCCGAAAAGAACAGTAATAGGGAGGTTGTGCTTGGCTCTAAATTGATCAAAGGGCAATAGTACCCTAGTTACCGGATATACTAGGTGTCCGTGAATTAAAAAAGATGTTTCTGTAACCAGGGAGAAATCATTTGGTAGGTTAGACTATTGGGTAATTTAGGGTTATAAAGAAAGGCTTTGACTAAGGAGGCCTCAGAAGGGGGTTAACACAGTTCACTCACTTCCAAATGGACAGCAATAAAGCCATGGTGTGTAATAGAGAGGTGGAGGGGACATCGCCATTTGTGTTCCACAGTAAGTTGTTCAGGTGGATGGGGGCTATACATAATTTATCTATTTGGGTCCATCTATTGTAGGCCAGGAGGGTGACCCAGAATGCGATTGCTCTCAGCTGGGTGGCATAGTAATAGCGGAGGAGGTTTGAGAAGGCCAATCCACCCTCGTTGCAGGAGGCATAGAGTATTGAGCGAGCTACGCAGTGCCGTTTGCAGTTCCACATGAAATTCAAGAGTCTGGAGTGTCCTAAGTTGTACTAGTGGGATGGGAACTGGCAGGGTCATAAAGCAATGCAGTATTTTCGGTAATATGGTCATTTTGATCGAACCTTTACGTCCGAGCCAAGATATTGGGTAATGTCTCCATTTAGATAGAAGGGACCTAACTTCCGCAAATAGAGATCAAAAGTTTGCGTCGCATAGCGTTTCATAGTGGAGGGTGAGGTGTACTCCAAGGTACTTAATGGCGTGGGTCTTCCAAGCGTAGGGAAAATTTTCAGAGAGATGGTGTACCTCCGAAGAGGGAATGTTGATTGGCAAGGTTTTTGGTCTTTACTCACCTTGAATTTTTTAAAATTCTTATACAGTTGTAGGTTTCCTCATTTGTTCCTTTCCAACCTATATTATACAAAATGACCAAAGAATTCAAAAGTGAAAGTAAAAATATCATACCTCCCAACACACACGAATTCTGCGGGATTTTGCCACATAGACACCTATTTACCGCGCAGTCCCGCTATACAGGAAGCCCCCCACCCCCTGCTCAACAACTGTGATGTCAGGTACAATAAATGTGAAAGAATGTCCCGCAATTGAACTTTGAAAAGTTGGGAGGTATTGAAGTATCCTACTAACAGCCGCAACAGATATGGGCCCAGGAAGTAAAGAGACATCAGATTCACCACTGGTGTCTTTGAAAGATGCAAGACCCTGCTGTCAGGAACCATGAATCAGATGGGGACAGAAAATGCAGTCAAAATCACACTTTCTGATAATGGTAAAAATGGTACAAATCAGTAAAGATAGTGAAAACATAGCCAGTGTATGGTAGCAAAGGTGGGTAGTCAGAACAAGCCAGTACATCAGGAAGCCAGAGATCAGCATAGTCTGAGGCAGCAGACAGGGTCAGGAACCAGAAGTAATGTCAGCCAGGCAAATCTTCAAACCGAACACGACAGAGAGTCTCCATATATGTTTGACAAATACGAAGGCACAGAAGGAATAAACCAGGCAGTTTAAATAGCCAGAAGGGCTGGTTGACAAGCAGGAAAAGATCACCAGATGAGCCACTGTGGAACGATGAGTGCTGGCAATTAAATAAATAAAAATCTGAACCTTTACAAATGCTTTAAAGTGTAAAGAATGTCCAGTTGGCAAAGTGAATGTTAGTAAATAAGGTTAAGGTTCACCTTATTTCCCAACATATACTTTTCAAAGTGAACAGCTTCAATTTCTGTACTGTAGTACAGTAGATGAACATCTTTATCCTAAGTCTAATACATATTTATTAATTCTGTCTTAAGAAAGTTAAATTAGGTGTAAACACGTAGTAAATACAAATCCAAAGACTTGGAAATATTTAATCTTTTAATACAGGCAAGCAGACAGGAATTGAGCTCACTATTAGACATATTTCTTCCATCTCTTTGTGACATTCTAGTTTCAGGTGTCCCTCTTAAAAGACTGTGTAATGTTTCCTGGGTCTTTTTTTAGGTCACTTTTCAGTAATAATGACATTTTGCACTGTCTTGCTGAATTGATTAAAAGCATATCAGATTCAAGCACTGGCTTTTCCCCATGAAACAGATATGACAAATCAATAGGTCACAATGGCACTCCACACCTTCAAACAGCAAGATTTGCAGTGGTAAGTGGTACATGCAGGCACTGAAAGGGTAAAAGGAACGCAGACCACATTTTTGTCTATGTGCAGTAGCTTGTCCAATGATGTCATTACCTACAACAGTTTTTCTTCTTTATAATGTCATCCATCACTTAGATCTCTGAATTATAAAGTGGGTCTTTACTGAACAAGGAATACAACTGCGAATATACTTACCTTACATTTCTCCCAACCCCACCCACCCACCACCACTATGCTTAAGAGCCAATGTAAATTTCCATCTATGAAGGTATTCATTTTGTTTGCTAGTACTGGACCAATGAGAGCTGTCACACATGGAGTCCATATCCCTGTATAAGCTACAACACTTAACTTGTAGCTTACAATGTTCTATTCTTTGATTCCTGGTGGCTAAACAGTACAGATGAGGAGCTTAAAGAAGGAAGACATATGCTAATAGGGAGGGCTAAACTAATGTAAACCTGTTGTCTGTCCCTGCTGTACCTGCAGAAGTACATGGTGCAGAAGGTGATAGTATGGGATTTTAATGACCAAAGATGGGCAGACATGGAGGGGAATAATGTATAATTAAGTAGAATATCCCACTGAGTGTATAGGCATTGCTTACAAACTGTGCTGCTATACAGGACTGTCTTAATAGCATCTTGGGCCCCTGGGCAAAGTAATGCTCTGGGGGCTCTACCACGATGACACTGCAGGTAAACAGACACCAAGTAGGTAGGAGGCAGACTGCCTCCCCTGTGTATCTATCACTCTCAGTGCCATCATGGGGCCCCCAATTTCGGGGGCAGCATGGGCTCAAGTAAAGTGCAGCCCCCCCATGCAGCTGGGGCCCCTGGGCAGTGCCCAGGTGTGCCCTCTCGTTAAGACAGCCCTGCTGCTATACCTCCCAATATGGCAAGTTTTGGTGTTGGGAGATCAAGGTCATTCTGTGGAGGCATGAGAAGAAGCAGGTACACTCTACACAAGTGGAGACTAAATACTGAAAACTAGAATAGAATATGTTGAAAAAACGTTGATCCTGCTGTTGCTCGCAGGGGCATATCTAAAGATCGTGGAAGCTCATATCATAATTTTGATGGGGCCCTCAGGTGACCTCTGTGCAACCTGGCAGCATCAATTGGTGCTGTGCAATCGATATAGGTTGCCAGGGAAGAGTGGACAGTAGTGCAGGAATTTAACTTTTTACCTTCATTTTTCAGCTAACTACTCTGCCCTCAGTTTTCCAACATAAATTGATCTTTAAGGGGTATAGGATCTACAACCTCCACAGGAAGAAATTGCTGAAAAGAAGTAGTAGTTTGGTTGAAGAAATACCAATCATATTTTTTAAACCCTATCAAAATAGAAAATGTGAGTGTCACATTCCTAACTAAAAACTAACAACAAAATTATTCTATAGCATGGCATGGGAGGCACAGCAATAATTTTACTGATAAAAACATTGTATTGGTTTCTGTCCTTTAAAAGGGTTTGCACATCAAAATAAGCACATATTGCACTACAATTCCACGTACATCATGATAAAATACAACATGTAAAACATCCAATATTGGTAGTTTGTTCGCATATATTACGGCTCAATGCAGTGGCCGTCCTCCCTCATGTAGTCACACAAAATTATTATTATTTTTTTCAAAAACGGCCCCTTTAACCACTTAAGACCCGGACCAATATCCTCCTAAATGCCCAAGGGGTTTTTACAATTCGGCACTGCGTCGCTTTAACAGACAATTGCGCGGTCGTGAGACGTTGCTCCCAAACAAAATTTGCATCCTTTTCTTCCCACAAATAGAGCTTTCTTTTGATGGTATTTGATTTCCTCTGCGATTTTTATTTTTTGCGCTATAAACAAAAATAGAGCGACATTTTTGAAAAAAAAACAACTATATTTTTTACTTTTTGTTATAGGAAAAATCGAATAAACTAAATTTTAGTCAAACATTTAGGCCAAAATTTATTCAGCCACATGTCTTTAGTAAAAAAAAAATCGCAATATAAAAAAACAATTAGCTACCTAGTGGCAACAGTGACACTAATACAGCGATCAGAAAACCGATCGCTTAGTGACACTGGCAATAGGGGGTGAAAGGGTTAACTAGGGCGGTGATCAAGGGGTTAAACCTTTATACGGGGCTACCCTGCACCTAACACTAACTGCCTGTCACACTAACTGTCTTACTGACACTTAATGACACTAAATGATCACTGCAATCAGTGACAGTGTGACAGGGGGCGGGGGGGGGGGTTGATCAGAAAGGGTTAAGTGTGCCTATGTGTACTGGTGTCAGTGTGCTGTTGGTGCGACTTACTGTGATGTCTTCTCTCCTCTTGCCAGATTGAAAATACCGCCGATAGGAGAGGTGACATCACTTCCTCTGCCAGTGTTTACATTACACAGGCAGAGGAAGTGAAGAACGGGGGCTCTGCTGACTCGCTGGGAGCGATCGCGAGGGGGCGGACAAAAACGAACAGCCGCCCCCTCATCCCAGATCGCTCCCAGAGGTAAGATGCCTGCCGCATGTAGCGGGGGGGGGTCCCGATCGGACCCCTGACCCACAAGAAGGCAGGGACGTACATCTGCCTTCTGTGCCATTCTGTGGACGTACATATACATGCAGGGGGCATTAAGCGGTTAAGAAAATGTGGCGCTGGCCACGTGCATTATGAGAAGCGCCATGTCCATGCAATCACAAGATTTCAGACGCGGCGCTTCATTTGCGGGCTTCAATACCGTCTTGTGGCGCTTACCGAGGCGCCACAGTGTCTGCCCGGCGCTCGTAGTATCACTTCCTGTTTCTCTCTCTCTCGAAGAAGAAGAAGAAGAAGAAGAAACAGGAAGTATGAGGAGCAGACTCTCCTCCACAGCCATGGCTCCACGGTAAGTGCTGCTGCTGGCTCTGTTGAATTTTTATTTCTAAGGTGAAGTTGTCAGCGGCATCCCCCCGATCACCCCCCCCCATATCATCTTAATAAAGAATGTAGTTTTCATAGGGAATTTCGGCGGCACCCTCCCCCTTATCTTAAAAAAAAAAAACATTTCAGGGGGAATTTCGGCGACACCCTCCCCCTTATCTTAAAAAAAAAAAAACATTTCAGGGGGAATTTCGGCGACACCCTCCCCCTTATCATCTTTAAAAAAAAACATTTTCAGGGGGAATTTCAGTGACACCCTCCCCCCTTATTATCTTAAAAAAAAAATTCAGGGGGAATTTCGGTGGCACCCTCCCCCTTATCATCTTAAAAAAAAAAGAAAACATTTTCAGGGGGAATTTCCGTGGCACCCTTCCCCTTATCATCTTAAAAAAAAAACATTTTCAGGGGGAATTTCGGCGGCACCCTCCCCCTTATCATCTTTAAAAAAAAACATTCTCAGGGGGAATTTCAGTGACACCCTCCCCCCTTATTATCTTAAAAAAAAAATTCAGGGGGAATTTCGGTGGCACCCTCCCCCTTATCATCTTAAAAAAAAAAGAAAACATTTTCAGGGGGAATTTCCGTGGCACCCTTCCCCTTATCATCTTAAAAAAAAAACATTTTCAGGGGGAATTTCGGTGGCACCCTCCCCCCTTATCATCTTAAAAGAAAATGTAATTTTCAGGGGCAATTGATGGATTGATGGGACAGACACTGCAATTGATGGGGCAGAGGGTGCCATTGATAGGAGAGAGGCTGAAATTGATGGGACAGTTGCTGCTATTGATGGGGCAGTCGCTGCAATTGATGGGACAGTCGCTGCAATTGATGGGACAGTCGCTGCAACTGATGGGACAGTCGCTGCAATTGATGGGGCAGTCACTGCAATTGATGGTGCCGTAGCTGCAATTGATGGGGCAGTCCCTGCTATTGATGGGGCAGTCGCTGCAATTGATGGGACAGTCGTTGCAATTGATGGGACAGTCGCTGCAATTGATGGGACAGTCGCTGCAATCGATGGGGCAGTCACTGCAATTGATGGGGCAGTCTCTGCAATTGATGGGGCAGTCTCTGCAATTGATGGGAGCCATGTGACAGTTGCTGCAATTGATGGGGCAGTCGCTGCAATTGATGGGACAGTCACTGCAATTGATGGGAGTCATGGGACAGTTGCTGCAATTGATGGGGCAGTTGCTGCAATTGATGGGAGTCATGGGACAGTCTCTGCAATTGATGGGGCAGTCGCTGCAATTGATGGGACAGTCCCTGCAATTGATGGGACAGTCGCTGCAATTGATGGGGCAGTCTCTGCAATTGATGGGGCAGTCGCTGCAATTGATGGGGCTGTTGCTGCTATTGATGGGGCAGTCACTGCAATTGATGGGACAGTCGCTGCAATTGATGGGACAGTCGCTGAAATTAATGGGGCAGTCGCTGCAATTGATGGGGCAGTCGCTGTAATTGATGGGGCAGTCTCTGCAATTGATGGGGCAGTCGCTGCAATTGATGGGGCAGTCGCTGCTATTGATGGGGCAGTCTCTGCTATTGATGGGAGTCATGAGACAGTCTCTGCAATTGATGGGGCAGTCTCTGCAATTGATGGGGCAGTCTCTGCAATTGATGGGGGCAGTCTCTGCAATTGATGGGGGCAGAGGCTGCAATTGATAGGGGCAGAGGCTGCAATTAATGGGGGCAGAAGCTGCAATTGATGGGGGCAGAGGCTGCAATTGATGGGGGCAGAGGCTGCAATTGATGGGGGCAGAGGCTGTAATTGATGGGGACAGGCGCTGGCTGCGAGTGATAGGGAGAGAGGCTGCATTTGATAGGGCTGCATGTAAGGAGGGACTCCACTGGGGACACGTGATGTAAAGGAGGGACTCTGCTGGGGACACCTGATGAAATCTGATGGCAGACGACAAGCTCTGGGCTCCCCCTGATTCTGCATTATGGTGAGTTGAATGGTTTCATTTTATATTACAATGTACTAATAGAAATAATGTGCTCCAATCATCCTGACACCATAACAACCATGGTGCCGGGATGATTGAAGTATCTTTATCTGCTGACTGTTAAACTTTCTAGAATGCACATATTTCTATTGTTGTGTAGAATCTGGACCTGCTGTCCCTCTCTCTCCCTCCAACCCTCGTTCATCTCAGATGTTAACCTCACCACCTCAGAGCTACGCCCACTATTTCGATGAAACCATGCCCATTTGCACCAAGTGGGAGGGGTCAAAAAGGAAGGGCGGGGTCTGGCGCCCCCCCCACCCTAAATCTTCACCAGCCGCCACTGGCTCAATGTGCTTCCTGGACATCGTCCTCTTTTTCAGGATCCATCAACACAGACTCATATTTTTTTATTTTATATTATCCACTAATTGTTGGTGCTTCTGCACCCATTTTCTCTATAATACTAATGAAAACTTCTTGAATGTTTGCCTTTTTTCACAGAACTATAAATTGCAGTAAAACTTACACAAACCGCGTATATCATGCGCCGGGCGCAAGTACGTTCGTAAAACGGCGTATCTCCCTCATTTGCATATTTTAATAGAAAATCAATAGGAGCGCCACATGCGTCCAGCGTAAATATGTGCCCACTCTATGCCGGCGTATGCAAGTTACGTTGGTGGGATGAAGTCTGTTTTTTGGCGTATCTTAGTTTATGGGTCTGGCGCACAGATACGACGGCGCATATTTGTTCTTACGCGGCGTATCTGGAGATACGTCGGCGCAAGTGCTTTGTGAATCCCGGCCAATGTATTTGTTTATTTAACATATATACATAACATAGCACATCCAATTTGTGCATTCATAGGTAGAGATTTTTGCATCTATGTACACACCCACGAAACATTAAAATTCATCTATATGCATAGATATTATAACACTTATACATTATAAGCTATTAAGAGTCAATAGTAGGATCATAAAAAGACGGACTTGACATGGTAAAAATTGAAAACATATATATGCATCTTAAAAAGCTTGACGCGTTTTGTGGATTCCATACTTTCATTTAAAGTCCCAAACCCTCCCATTTAGTTTTCTGTAAGAAGACACATTCAACATCTTCGAGAAAGTAGTATTCTGCTTCATACACATCACAGCCTCAGGACTAATAAATTAAGATAGCCAACTAGGGACAGCCAGCTAGAATATTGTCTAGTTAGTGCAGACAGCTAAAAATAACACAAATACCCAAAATTCATATTTATGAACAAAATTCCTTTCTGCATGCTGACAATTTATTTAGTTGTGATTTTAGAAAGAATAAAACAGTAGTTTTTTTCTTCCTTCCCCATTGAAACACGTGATAGTGGAAATTTGTCAATTCGTCTATGAAGCATTTAAACAAATTCTGTTTCATGCCAAGAATTCAGAACATACTGTAAATGACCAGATTCTTGTTCTCTGTTGGAGACAAAGGTGCAAGGATATTATTAAGCAGCAGTTGTGTTTTGTGCTGTAGGAGTAAATAAAAACCTATCTGGCATGACCAAACAAAGGAAGTAGAGCAGGATTTGAAAGAGGTCCAAGTTTGCTGGGTGAGAGATTCTTTTTAATGAGTGTAATCTTTCTATTGGGGTTTACATCACAATTTAATCCAAACCCCCAACAGTAAAATGACATCTGCTGTTTAAGCTGTTCTGTAAATACTTTTAATGGTTAGAAGCCATCTGAAGTGATTTTTAGGAAGAGATGGCAGCTTAACTGAAAATAAAATTGACTCTGGTGCAAAGCTATGGATAAATCACTATATTATTTACTAAACTCCAGTCACTGGAAACACCTTCATTCATTCTTCAAAAATTGAGCAGGTAGTAAATTTTTGCAAGGAATGATTTAGAAACCAACATTGTAACGGGAAAAATATGTACTCTTACAAATGACAACAGGAATGTATACAGGATGGCCTATTTTTGCTTTTAGTTTCAAGATCTTCACTGTTGTTTAGATTTATACGTCAACCAGAAAAACTCAGAGGTTTAAGTGGTTCATTTATTCTGATTTTGAGCCCAGAAAAGAAGAAAATGTTCAAAAGCAAAAATGCTTTTTTTTTTTTAAAGAACAATGAATCAAAATTCAGAGATAGGTAAAGAAGGAATGTGTAAATTTCTACACCTGTAAAGTTTTATTGCTCGCTTTTTACTGTCATACGATATTTTCCAGCGTATAAGACAACCTTTTATACTTAAAAATATGCCTCAAAAATCGGGGATCGTCTCATACGCTGGGTGCAGAGTCAGTCAGACTGTGGGCGTCCATTGTTCAAAAGCTGCGCCTCCTCCGCGTGCTGTTCCGTGATATGCGGAAAACTAAGTTTCCCAGCAGAGCCTGTGTTCAGTGTTCCGCCTATCACGGACTTCGTCTCGTCCGAGGCCGAGGATGAGACGACGTCTGTGATAGGCGGAACACTGAACATAGGCTCTGCTGGGAAACTGAGTATTCCGCTTATCACGGAAGAGGAGGAGGTGCGGCTTTTGAACAAGGACGCCCGTAGTCTGAATGACTCTGCCAGGGATAAGGTATGTAGATTGTCAAAGTGAAGCATGCAATGGCACAATGAGGTATGCAATGGCACAGTGAGGTATGCAATGGCAGAGTGAGGCATGCAATGGCACAGTGAGGGGGAAAGGGGTTGTCTTATACGGGAGTATATCCCAAAACCAACATTTTAGCTGGAAAATTAATGGGGTCGTCTTATACGCCAGCAAATACGTTACCTGTGCAAAGAAAAAAAGCAGATACAGTATGTAGCTACATTTAAAATAAGCAGATGAGACAGGCTTATTTAATAAGGTTGTAAAATATCAGTAGTATGCTCATCAGTGACCCTATGACCTCCTTTCTGATACATTTTGCACCCTGCTAGGGTTTAATCAGGCGGGGGTTCACATTGGTCCAACAAACACATGTGAAAATGAATGTTTCCCTATGGGAGCTGTCTTAACTGGTCCGACACAAGTCAGCCCGACTTTGAAAATGCTCCCTGGACTACTTTGGTCCGACTTTGATCCTACTTCAGCCCATTGAATATCATTGAAGTCGGATCAAAGTAGGATCCTTGTCCTTATTACCCGACTTTTGACATCTGACATTGTAATTACAGCAGCAGTAAGACCCCTTTCACACTGAGGAGTTTTTCAGGCGGTATAGCGCTAAAAATAGCGCTGCTATACCGCCTGAAAAACTCCTTCGCTGCATACTCAATGTGAAAGCTGAAGGGCTTTCACACTGAGGCGATGCGCTGGCGGGAGAGAAAAAAATCTCCTGTCAGCAGCATCTTGGAGCGGTGAGAGGAGTGGCGTGTATACCGCTCCTTCACCGCTCCTCCCCTTTATGGGCTGCTAGACGTGTGAAGATCAATGTTTCACTAAGAGAGCCATCTTAACTGGTCCGACACAAGTCAGCCCGACTTTGAAAATGCTCCCTGTACTACTTTGGTCCGACTTTGATCCTACTTCAGGATGTGATTACAGCAGCAGTAAAAGGAATTCTCTCACACTGGGTTTGTTTTGATTGGTCAAAGAACAAGTCAGACTATCACAAAGTGGGATCAAAGTAGTAGCCTGTTCATGAAAGTTGGATGAATGTAGGACCAATGTAGGACCAATGTAGGACCGATGTCGCAGAGCAAAGTAGGATGAAAGTCGTACTACTGTCGTGTAGTATAGTGTGAACCCAGCCACTACACGACTTTCATCCTACTTTGCTCTGCGACATTTGTCCTACATTGATCCTACATTGATCCTACATTGGTCCTACATCCATCCTACTTTCATGAACAGGATACTACTTTGGTCCTACTTTGTGATAGACTGACTTGTTCTTTGACCAATCAAAACAATCCCAGAGTGAGATAAATTCCTTTTAGGCTGGGTTCACACTATACTACACGACAGCAGTACAACTTTCATCCTACTTTGCTCTGCGACATCTGTCCTACATTCATCCTACATTCATCCTACATTGGTCCTACATCCATCCGACTTTCATGAACAGGATACTACTTTGAACTTACTTTGTGATAGTCTGACTTGTTCTTTGACCAATCCTAGAGTGAGATAAATTCCTTTTACTGCTGCTGTAATCACATGTCGGATGTCTGATAAGGACAAAGCTTCTACTTTGGTCCGACTTCAATGATATTCAATGGGCTGAAGTAGGATGAATGTCGGAGCAAAGTAGTACAGGGAGTGTTTTCAAAGACGGACCGACTTGTGTCGGATCAGTTAAGACAGCTCTCATAGGTAAACATTGATTTTCACACGTCATGCTACATGAGCTCCCAATGTAGGAGCGTTGTCGGAACAAGTGTGAACCCAGCCTTACTGGTGCTGTAATCACATGTCAGATGGCAAAAGTCAGATGGTTAGGACAAGGCTCCTACTTTGTTCCTACTTCAATGATATTTAATGGGCTGAAGTAGGATCAATGTAGGACCAAAGTAGTACAGGGAGTAGTTTCAAAGTCGGACCGACTTGTGTAGGACCAGTTAAGACAGCTCTCATAGGGAAACATTGATTTTCACACGTCATGCTACATGAGCTCCCAATGTAGGAGCATTGTCGGAACAAGTGTGAACCCAGCCTTACACTGGTGCGACACGACACTAGTACTACTTTGTATCCGACTTTGCCCTGCGACTTGAAGTCCGACATATGTCCGACTTTCATTAAACGGGGATCCGACTTGGATCCCTGCCAATACCAGGCACTGTGTTTGATATGAATCTTGAGGGGGAACTCCACGCCAAACTAAAAACCGGCATGAGTTCCCCCTCCAAGAGCATACCAGGCCCATGGGTCTGGTGTGGATTTAAAGAGGAACCCCAACGCCGAAAAATCGGCGTGGGAGGTCCCCCTAAAATCCATACCAGACCCATATCCGAGCAGCAGCCTGGCCAGTCAGGAAAGAGGGTGGGGACGAGCGAGCGCCCCCCCCTCCTTAACCGTGCCAGGCTGCATGCCCTCAACATGGGGAGGTAGGTGCTCTGGGGCAGGGGGGTGCCATGCGGCCCCCCCCAAAGCACCCTGTCCCCATGTTGATGAGGACAGGGCCTCTTACCGACAACCCTGGCCATTGGTTGTATCGGGGTCTGCGGGCGGGGGGCTTATCGGAATCTGGGAGCCCCCTTTAACAAGTGGAATGGTCATGGCTCTATACATGTATATAGGAATATAGGAGTATAAAGAGGACCTGTCATGGCTCTATACATGTATGTAGGAGTATAAAGAGGGTGCCTTGGCGCGGCTCTGTGGCTCACGCATGCGTTTGCAAATGCGTGCGGACAAAACCCCTGTTTTTAACGCACATTGTTAGACAGGTTAATTGGTTGTTCTGCTAGCTGGTCGGTAAGTAGGCTTGGTTATTCCCTGGGCATTCCCCATGTTCTTGTTGTTATCTGTTTAGCCTTCCATTGCTACTTACTGCGATTGCCAGCCATAGATAGGGGCGGTGGATATGTTTTGTTTCACCTGTGGTGTTTATATTGGTCCAGCAGTGCACCAACACCTTTGCAGCCATTGTGCTATATGCTGGGTGCTTGGTGTGCTTCTGTACCTTTAAGGAGGGGTGGCTCCCCTTCAGTCCACCTGCCCCTATCTATCCATTAGAATGCATGTGCCTCCATTGTGAGGACACTCACTGTTAGTGTTAGGACCACAGAATTATGGGGTGCCTTGGCGCGGCTCTGTGGCTCACGCATGCGTTTGCAAATGCGTGCGGACAAAACCCCTGTTTTTAACGCACATTGTTAGACAGGTTAATTGGTTGTTCTGCTAGCTGGTCGGTAAGTAGGCTTGGTTATTCCCTGGGCATTCCCCAGGTTATTGTTGTTAGGAGTATAAAGAGGACCTGCCATGGCACTATACATGTATGTAGGAGTATAAAGAGGACCTGTCATGGCTCTATACATGTATATAGAAGTATATAGAGGACCTGTCATGGTTGTTTACATGTATGAAGGAGTATTAAGAGGACCTGTCATTGCTCTATACATGTATGTAGCAGTATAAATTTGACCTGTCATGGCTCTATACATGTATGTAGGAGTATAAAGAGGACATGTCATGGCTCTATACATGTATATAGGAGTATAAAGATGACCTTTCAATGCTCTATACGTGTATATTGGAGTATAAAGAGGAATGGTCATGGCTCTATACATGTATATAGGAGTATAAAGAGGACCTGTCATGGCTCTATACATGTATGTAGGAGTAAAACGAGAACCTGTCATGGCTCTATACATGCATAGGAGTATAAAGAGGACCTGTCATGGTACTATACATGTATGTAGGAGTATAAATTTGACCTGTCATGGCTCTATACATGTATATAGGAGTATATAGAGGACCTGTCATGTATAAAAAAAATGCATGGTTAACAAAAAGAGATGGGCCAAACATCCCCTGGTTCAGTTCATGCCAGAACTCTCAATATGATGGATACAATCAGGCTGCATATGATGGGCACATTGAGGCTGCATACGATGGGCACAGTGAGGCTTCAAATGATTGGGACAGTGAGGCTGCATATGATGAGCACAGTGAGGCTGCATTTGACAGGCACAGTGAGGCTGTATATGATGGGCACAGTGAGGCTGTATATGATGGGCACAGTGAGGCTGTATATGATGGGCACAGTGAGGCTGCAATTGATGGGCACAGTGATGCTTCATATGATGGGCACAGTGAGGCTGCATTTGACGGGCACAGTAAGGCTGCATAAGATGGGCAAAGTGAGGCTACAAATAATGGGCACAGTGAGGCTTCATATAATTGGGACAGTGAGGCTGCATATGAAGGGCACAGTGAGGCTGCATTTGACGGGCACAGTGAGGCTACAATTGATGGGCACAGTGAGGCTGTATATGATGGGCACAGTGAGGCTGTATATGATGGGCACAGTGAGGCTGCAATTGATGGGCACAGTGATGCTTCATATGATGGGCACAGTGAGGCTGCATTTGACGGGCACAGTAAGGCTGCATATGATGGGCACAGTGAGGCTGCATTTGGCGGGCACATGGAGGACTCTGATGAGGACACCTGATGTAAAGACGGGGCACCAGATTTAAATTGATATAAATACCGCAATAATATACAATAATATACAATAAATAAACTACATAACTATTCTTCCGAAAGGTGGTAAAGGATACCCTCTATCTATTGCATATAGCGTGCGCAGGTGTGCGAGCAACCAATCGAGAAATATTCTCCTCTTTCCTGAGGCTAAAAAACTTGACAATACCCTACCACAAACTACTTGTATCATTACAAGGTATAACAGTCAGCACATAAAAGTAAAAAAAATGTTTGATAATTATTGGCATCGACCCAACTTTAAATCCATATGTACCACCACATCCCGTGGTTACATACTGTAGAACGAAATCAATCAAAGACAAACTCATTCAGAGCGAATTCATAGGGAATTTTAGATCAGACCCTTGCAAAAACCCGGGGACTTTTAACTGCGGTGGGTGTACCACCTGTGGATTTATGAATATTCAAAAAAAATTATTATTACCCGTAGGTTTTTATACTTCGACCAATTGTAAAACCCCAGTGGTGATATATTTATTGGCTTGCCAATGTGAATGTTTTTACATTGGCAAGACCAAACTTGAATTTTGGAAAAAGTAAGGCGCCACATTATTAGTATGGAGATAGCGAATCCTGATCTACCCATGTGGAGACATGTGGTTGACCACCATGGGGGAATCTGTCCCAAGTTTAACTTTCTGATCTTGGATAGAATACATCCAAATGTTAGAGGAGGGGATTGGAACAAACTCCTCCTACAACGTGAAACCCGATGGATAGTGGAGTTGAATGCCACCCTCAGGCCTAAATAGATACGCCGCGTAAATACTAAGAATAGCCGGCGTATCTTTTTTTGCTATTCAGAAAAGAAGATAAGTCGGAATTCTGCTAATATACGAGCGGCGTAATTCTGTTACACCGTCGTATATTAGTTGCAGTTTTACGCTGGCCGCTAGGTGGCGCTTCCGTCGTTTTACGCATTGAATATGTAAATTAGGGAGTTACGGCGATTCCCGAACGTACTTGCGACCGGCCGTCGTAGTTTACATCGTTTGCGTAAGCGTTATTCCGGCGTAAGATTACCCCTGCTATAGGAGGCGCAGCCAATTTTAAGTATGGATGTCGGGACAGCGTCGAATTGTACGTCATTTACGTTGTTTGCGTAAATCGTTCGGGAATGGGGCTGTACGTAATTTACATTCACGTCATTTACATTGACTACTAGCGACGTGATTTCACGAATCCGCACTGGAATACGTCCACGGACGGTGCATGCGCCGTTCTGAAAATACGTAAATTGCGTGGGGTCATGATTCATTCACATGAATCACGCCCCCACATAACTCATTTCAATTAGGTGCCCTTACGCCGGCCACTTTACGATACGCCGCCGCAAATTATGATGCAAGTGCTTTCTGAATAAGGCACTTGCCCATAAAATTTGCGGAGGCGTAGTGTAAACTCATTTATATCTGAATCTGGCCCAATGTCTTTATGTGTGCGATATACTCCTGTAGTGTAAGTGGGAACACCTGGTTCCTCACATTTGCTATGTTCTATATATGGAGTGAATCCAGTGATCGTGGCTATTGTAACATTGAATTATATTATTATATTGTTTATTTATATTCATCCTTCGGACCGTTCTCATCGGATGGACTGATCGTGTGTACAAAGCTTAACAGTCAAGTACCTCTTTTTAGTACCAAGTATTATATCTGGACTATGGGTTAATATGTGTTAAAAACTTCCCAAAAAAAAAAACTGTGTCCATTGATTGGTAAGAGTACTTGGAGGTGTATGTGGTGCAATCTTTTTTGAATCGGTAGGTGCTTCCCCAGCCACAGCCTCAAAAATGCTCCCTTTTTCCTGCCCTTGTCCATTTTGGAAATATGCCTCTGTTGTTAGTATTATCTGTATATATGTTATGTTTTCCATTGTCTATCATGTTTTTTGTCTTTTGGTTTTAGAATGTGCTACAGTAGTCTTATCCTGCCTTGAACGCTCCTGATGAAAGGACTCTACAGCTGTTCCGAAACATGTCTGAATGAACATGCACAAACGATTCACTGTATATGTTGTTTTTAAAACTACTCATTGCTGCTTATGTTTGCACCTGATCATTTTTTTTTATATATTTTCTATTAATACATATTAAATAATTTACCCTTTGTTTACATTCCCTTTCGTTGCCTGAAAAATCCCAAATACTCATAATTGTTTGTTCTATATATGTAATAACTTGTCTATACCTATAATTAGCTAGTCTATTAAGACTCTGATAAGCACAATGATATAAGGTTATGAAAGTAAACACACTGCTTAATAAAACAATATCTTTCATTTATTTCCCAAGAAAATAGGAATATACTAACAAAGTATAACAGCAGAACATCAAAAATACTTATCACAATCCTCTAGACATAGGGCCAGATTCTCAAAAGAGATCCGTCGGTGTATCTCAAGATACACCGTCGTATCTCTGTTTTTTTGGCCCGGGTATCTATGCGTGTGATTCCTAAAATCACTTACGCATAGATACGGCATAGATCCCATAGGTGTAAGACACTTACACCATCGGATCTTAGATGTAATTCTTCTCTGGCCGCTAGGTGCCGTTTACGTTGTTTTCTCATTTGACTATGCAAATGAGCCTGATACGCCAATTCCTGAACGTTTTTTCGCCGCCTCGTCGTCGTTTACGCCGTTTCTGTAAGCGTAAACCGACCCCTGCTATATGAGGGGTAAGTTTACGAAGGTCCGTCGTATGCCATGTTAAGTATGGCGTCGGGACAGCATCGTCTTTTTCCGTCGTTTACGTCGTTTTACTAAGTCGTTCGCGAATAGGGCTTTACGTCAATGACGCTCACGTCGGCTTCATTGACGTTTTCCGTCGTGAGCTGGAGCATGCGCACTGGGCTATTTGTACGGCCGGCGCATGCGCAGTTCGATCGGCGCGGGGGCGCGCTTAATTTAAATACAAGCCGCCCCCTTTGAATTACGCGGCCATACGCCGGGCCATTTACACTACGCCGCCGCAAATTACGGAGCAAGTGCTTGGAGAATACGGCACTTGCTCCAGTAAGTTGTGGCGGCGTAGTGTAAATAGCTTATGCGACGCCGCCGCAGGATCTTAGAGAATCTGGCCCATAGTCTCATCAGCTGGGTTCAGGATGGCAAAAGAGAGCCAGAGTTACAAGGCTCACAAAAGCAGATTTCTCTTCTGTGTGTATTTGTTATACATTCATTCACACTCACTCATAACCACCCCCACTTGCCTCCTGCCCAATAAGATATTGCCAAATGGTAGTCCTTCTCAATAGATTATATTACTGTCCATCTTGCCGTATTGGCCTCCAGGAGCAGCATTTTCCATGTATCATCTCTAGCTGCTTGTTGATCTCTTGCTCTTTGTCATCAATCATCCTGGCAGCCATTGCTCTTTTTGACGCCTGGTTGCATACCAGTTGGCAGATTCTGATATGCTACAAATCTTTGAATGTTACTTGTTACCTTACAACTTGGGGACATCTGCCTCTATCAACCAGGAAGTGAAATTCCAGAACTATGATATTAAACCATGTTGCCTTCCAATATAAAGTAAGACTCTAAAGAGGACACTGGATGTAAAGGGGAACTCTGATGGGGACACCTTCTGTAAAGGGGACTCTGATGGGGACACCTGATGTAAAGGGGGAGTCTGATGGGGACACATGATGTGAAGGGAGGACTCTGATGGGGACACCCGATGTACAGGGGGACTGACTCTGATAAGGACACCTGATTACTAGGGGGGTGCTGATGGGGACATCTGTTACAAAGGGACACTCTGAATAGAAACACCTGATGTATAGGGGGTGTCAGGGTCCCAGCTGTGTCAGCCTCCATTTTGCGCGTAGGCACGGTAGAATTGCGTCTCAGCGTGTGCCTGTGCGTCTGAGGAGCGTGCGTATGCGCGGTACAGCGGCGCGGCGCGTGCACGGGCGCGCACCCTCTCTGAACCAATCAGAGCCATGACCGGCCTATTTAAACCAGCCCCTGTCTCTGGACGGGTTGCTGGTTTATCATCAGCTCTATCCTGAAGCTCAGTTGCTGTTTCCTGTGCTCTTTGACCCGGATTTCCTTCCGACTCAGCTCTCGCCCTGAAACCTGACCTCGGCTTGTCTCTGGATTACTGCCTTCTCTAAACCTTAACCTTCGGATTGTGACCTGGATCTGCTGCTGTCCCCTGACCTGGAACTTTGGCTTGTACCCCGGACTTGTCTCAGCCCATCTCCTGAACCTGTGGAAATAAATGTAGCGCTGTGAAACATGAAAATAATAATAACACATATAAGTTATAAAAGAATAGTGTAGTCCCAACAAACCACGTGAGTGGAAAAAGTCCTGGTATGAAAATGTTGGAGTGTATCAATGATAACACAAAGAAAACATGAAAGTCCATCCACAAGTGGGGAATCAATAGATGTAAAATCACTATACTTCATTGATCCTCGGATAGGATGACACTTGAATCAAAAACGAAAGTGGTATGCTCTTACCGGAACAGTAGGACCTGTCTGTCATGAACAGCAGATCGGTACAGCCTGAGAACTCCTTTGGCACAGTCAGCTGGGCTCATTCGAACACAGTGGAAGCAATTCAAATCCTCAATGGAAGGCCGGACGTGCACAATGTCTTGGTGGAGTTCTTGGAAGGGATGTGATGGCAATGGTGGAACTCTCGGATGGATAGGGTGGAAGCAAATGGATGGCTCCAAGCACCATATAGAGAGGGGAAAAGAAATAAAACGCAACCCAAATGGTGCAGATAAATGAGGTAACGGTTTTATTTTAATAAAACCAATGGTATAAAAGTGATCACAAATAAAATGAAACCAATGCGGGAAAGGGTAATAAACCAAGCCCTACGCGTTTCGTCCTAGAGGGACTTCAACTGGGGACTTCAACTAGACGCCTGCGAGAACGACGCTCGGAGCGGTTTCAAACCCCACACCCTACCTGGGCTCATCCAAGACCTACACCAGTTCCACAGCCTTCCGCGACTCCTCAAAATGCCACCTTTCCTGATCCTGAACCTATGCAACTCGGTCTGGTCCGAGCTCCTTTTACCACCGAGGAGAGACTACGGAGACGCCAGAACAACCTGTGTCTGTATTGCGGAGAGGCCGGCCACTTCCTTCGCACTTGTCCAGTAAGACCTAGTAAGTTCAAGCCTCAGCCTGCTCTCAGCTACAATGTTGCAAATGTCCCGCAGACTCATGTCCTTTTCATTTCATTACAGTTACCGGAAGGGGCCACCCGCCTACCGGCCATTGTTGACTCGGGAGCGTGCAGCTGTTTTCTGGACTCTACAGTGGCACAAAGACTGCACGTTCCTCTTCGCAATAAGGACCACCACTTACAGATTCACTTGGCTGATGGTTCCCTGCCCCGGTCTGGACTTATCACTCAAGAGACGGAACCCATCCATGCTTCCACCGATTCTGGCCACCAGGAGTTTCTACGGCTGGATCCTATCCCATCTCCGCTGTTTCCCATCATCCTGGGTCTCCCCTGGTTACAAGCACACCAACCTTACAAAAATTAGCTAAAGAAAGAGGTCTTCCTATTGTTCCCAGCATTGCTTCCCAACTACAATTGCCACTTGCTCCACCGTGACAACCGTACCTGAAATCCCTCTGCGTATCCCTTCTGTCTACCTAGAGCATGGGTCTTCAAACTACGGCCCTCCAGTTGTTCAGGAACTACAATTCCCATCATGCCTAGTCATGTCTGTGAATGTCAGTGTGTTACAATGCCTCATGGTATGTGTAGTTCTACAACAGCTGGAGGGCCGTAGTTTGAGGATCCCTGACCTAGAGTTTAAAGACGTTTTTGACAAACAACAAGCTGATTGCCTTCCTCCCCACCGACCATATGCTTGTCCTATCGACCTTCTACCCAGATCCGAGGTCCCCTTCGGCCGCATCTTCCCGTTATCCGAAACAGAGATAAAAGCCCTCAAGGCATATATTGATGAGAATCTGCAAAAAAAATTCATTCGTCCATCTTCCTCCCCAGCTGGAGCGGGAATCTTCTTCGTTGAAAAAAAAGGGGTGCTTATAATATCGTCAGAATTAGGGCTGGAGACGAATGGAAAACTGCCTTCAGATCGCGGTTCGGACACTTTGAGTATCTCGTCATGCCCTTTGGACTGTGTAATGCTCCAGCCACTTTTCAGCATTTAGTTAACAACATCTTCCGTGAACATCTGGACGATTTCTTAGTCGTGTATTTGGACGACATCCTCATTTTTTCGCCCTCCGTCGAGCAGACATAGGTACCATGTTAAAAGGGTGCTTTCTATACTCAGAGAACATAAACTATATCTAAAGGCCGAAAAGTGCGAGTTCAAAAAATCTTCGGTACAATTCTTGGGGTTTATTATCTCCACCAGTGGGGTTGCCATGGATCTGCAAAAAATCAAGGGCATTCAGTAATGGCCAGCTCCGGTGGACAAAAAGGGGATACAGCGGTTCATTGGCTTTGCCAACTTTTATCAACGATTTATCGTCGGCTTCTCTTCTATCGTAGCCCCTATTACTTAGCTTACCCGTCAGGGTTATAGTTTCCACTGGCCACCGGAGGCCCAAGAAGCCTTCGAGAAACTCAAATTGGTTTTCTCCTTTGCACCCGTTTTGCGGCACCCTGACCCAATGTTGCCCTTTACCCTGGAGGTAGACGCCTCAGAGACCGCTACTGGAGCCGTCCTATCACAGAGACAAGGGCCGAAGTCCCTATTACACCCCGTGGCCTATGCCTCCCGGAAGCTGACTGCCCCCGAGAGGAATTATGACGTCAGGGACAGGGAGCTACTTGCCATTAAATTTGCTCTTGAAGAATGGAGGTATTTACTGGAGGGATCCGCTCACCCTATAATGATCTTTACCGACCATAAGTACCTTGAGTATCTATGATCAGCGAAACGCTTAAAACCCAGGCAAGCGCGTTGGGCGCTTTTCTTTTCACGATTCAATTTTCATATTACCTACCGGCCCGGTTCAAAAAACGGGAATACAGACGCCCTCTCCAGGATGTTCCCTGAAACCCCCTGTACAGCAGAACCGAGCACCATTCTGTCCTCCTGGAATTTTCTCTTAGTTTCTCAAGTTGATCTGTTAAATTCCATTAAGGCAGCATCCAGACAGTGTTCTGATCCGGAGGTACCGTCATTGGTGGAGCATGACGATCTACTTTGGTCTCGAGATAACAATTTTGTCCCATCGGAATCCATACAACTAGTCTTGAGCACATTTCACGACCGCAAACTAGCAGGTCACTTTGGAGCACGGAAAACTACTGAACTGGTCTCACGGTACTTTTGGTGGCCAAGCTGGAGACAAGATTGTAAAGCCTACATTGCGTCTTTTACCGGTTGTCAACGTAATAAGGGTCCTAACACCAAGACCTGGGGATTACTCAAGCCTCTGCCGGTTCCAGAACGCCCGTAGGCTGACATTTCTATGGACTTTATTGTTGACTTACCTCCGTCTGAAGGCTTCACTACAATTCTGGTCATAGTAGATCGCCTCTCTAAAATGGCACACTTTTTGCCCATGATGGGCACTCCCTCTGCTGTAGAAACAGCCCAAATTTTCTTCAAGGAAATCGTCAGGCTCCATGAGGTACCCAAGAGCATCATTTCGGATAGGGGTGCTCAATTTACCTCCAAATTCTGGAAGGAACTCTGCAAATCTTTGGAAGTCAAAACCTGCCTCTCTTCTGCCTATCACCCTCAGAGCAATGGCGTCCTTGTTACCTTCCACTGAGTTCGCCTATAACAATTCTGTCCATGCTACTACAAACCAAACGCCCTTCTGGGCCAACTTTGGCTTTCACCCATCCTTCCTTCCTGATTCTCTCTCGGAGATACCTGTTCCAGCGGCCCAGGAGCACATAACTGCTATTCAGTCAAACTTTCTAAAACTGCGAGAGGGGGTGCAACGGGTCCCAGGAGGACTACACGAGATTCTACGATAAAGGGAGGAAGGACTGTCCTGATTTTGAAGTTGGGGAGGAGGTCTGGCTGTCTGCCGCTAATCTAAAGTTACCAGTCCCCTCTCGAAAGTTGGGTCCGAGATTTATTGGTCCTTTTAGGATCAAGCGGTGGATCAATGCTGTGCCCTTTTAAACTTTCCCTACCGAATTCCTACAGAATTCATCCGGTTTTCCATGCCTCTCTCCTAAAATCTGTCAACCCTGATCCCTTCCAAGGGTCTCCGCCGCCACCAGTGGTGGTCGAGGGAGAAGAAGAATTTGAAGTAGAATCCATCATCAGTTGTAGGAAAAGGGTAAGGCAACTCCAATATTTGATCAAATGGAAGGGTTATCCACCGGAGGATAATTCCTGGGAACCGTCGAGAAACCTGCATGCCCCGTGACTAATTCGCGCCTTCCACCAGGAACACCCGGAGTTGATGTCCAGCTTGGGCGTCTGGAGTCCGCTCCTCGGGGGGGGGGCACTGTCAGGGTCTAAGCGTTGTCCGCCTCCTTTTTGTGTGCATGCGCGGTAGAATTGCGTCTCAGCGCGTGCCTGTGCGTCTGAGGCGCGTGCGTTTGCGCGGTACAGCAACATGGCGCGCACCCTCTCTGAACCAATCAGAGCCATGTCCGGCCTATTTAAACCAGCCCCTGTTTCTGGACGGGTTGCTGGTTTATCGTCAGCTCTATCCTGATGCTCAGTTGCTGTTTCCTGTGCTCTTTGACCCGGATTTCCTTTCGACTCAGCTCTCGCCCTGAAACCTGACCTCGGCTTGTCTCTGGATTGCTGCCTTCTCTAAACCTTGACCTTTGGATTGTGACCTGGATCTGCTGATGTCCCCTGACCTGGAACTTTGGCTTGTACCCCGGACTTGTCTCAGCCCATCTCCTGAACCTGAACTTTGGCCTGTACCCTGGATCTGCTTCTGTCAGTTTGTTGTCCTCCTGTGCTGTGTACCGAAGGCTGCTTCACTTGCACCTACTTGCTGGCCATCTGCAACTGTTTCCAAGTTCAGCTACAACTCTCCAGCATCAGCCACCCCAGTCTACTACTCCGCTGGTACCGGTACCTCCTTGTGCCTCTGCCTCCTGTTTCAACTCCAGGGGGCGGGTGCACTTGGTCGTAAAGGTGAGCCGTCCTCAGCATCTCGGCCTCGGTGAGTACTTGATTCCCTGATAGGGGGGCCTTTGATTGGAACACCTGATGTAAAGGGGAACACTGATTTGAATACCTAATGTATAGGGGACTCTGATGGGGGCACCTGATGTATAGGGGGATGCGGATGGGGACACCAGTTGTAAAAGGGGACTCTGATTGGGGAACCTGATTTAAAAGGGGGCACCTGCTGTAAAGAGGAACTCTGATTGGGACACCTGTTGTAAAGGGGACTGTGATTGGGACACCTGATGTAAAAGGGGACTCTGATGAGGACACCTTATGTTAAGTAGTTTTATTTTATTTTACTTGAAATGTGGATGTGATGGGCACTGTGAGGCTGTAATTGATGGGCACAGTGAGGCTGAAATTGATGGGCCCAGTGAGGCTGAAATTGATCAGTGAGGCTGCAATTGACGGGCACAGTGAGGGTGTATATGATGAACACAATGACGCTGCAATTGATTTTCACAGTGAGGCTTTATATAATAGGCACAGTAAGGCTGCAATTAATGGGCACAGGGATGCTGTATATTATGGACACAGTGAGGCTGCATATGATGGTCACAGTGACGCTGCAATTGATGGGCACAGTTTTATTTAGCAGTAATGATACCCAATCGCCTATTTACAGTCCTGTCTTACTAACAGTTAAATTGTGCAGTTTGTTTGCAGCCCCCCAAAAACTTTGAGCACCAGGGGGTTTCTAAAGAACAATTTTTTGCCTGAAAGACTCGTCATATTGATACCAACCCGTTTCACTAAAATTCTAGTAGGCTTCCAGTACGTTTTCCAAATGCTGGGACAACCCACTACACTTTTTTGGATGTTGTTCCCCCAAAACGCTAGCAAAAATATAGTATGCCTGCAACCAATTGTTGATCTGAAAATGGGCATGCACCTATCCTCTTCCACCTCCTCTTAAGTTGTACTATATATCTTAGGTAAACAATCCTTAGAAGAAGGTAGGAGGGATGGTATATCCAAAAATTCACTTTTACATATTTTCCCTTTAACATTTATGGACAGAATGAAGCTTAGCAAACATAACTCACATGGCAATGCTTCCTTAAAACAGGTCTTGGGCACCAAAATGTTAACCATAACAGGTGAAAGAGTTTCAGCAACTGGTCCTGAATTTTGTACATTTAATAAAAAAATTAACATTAGAAGGTATGTTAATTGAACTTGTTGACAATACTGAAGAATAGAGTTGAGCGAACCCGAACTGTAAAGTTCGGGTTCGGTACGGACTTTGGGTTTTTCCCGAACACGGACCCGAACCCGAATAATTGCTGAAAGTTCGGGTTCGGGTTCGGAGTTCGGGGTAAAAAAATGAGCGGGGGTCCCCCCAAATTCAATAACCAGACCCTTTAGGTCTGGTATGGATATTAAGGGGAACCCCGCCGTCAATTTAAAAAAAAAAAATGACGTGGCGTTCGCCCTAAAATCCACACCAGACCCCTTATCCGAGCACGTTGACCTGGCCGGCCGCAGAAAAGAGGGGGGACCTCTCATCGCTGGACCAATCACTCGTCGCTGGAGAGATCACCCGGCGCTGGATAGGTTGATTGATTGATTGATTTAATGGATTTATAGTGCACCAAATACTGACCCGTCAGGGCAGTGTCTAAGCGCAGAAGACATAACAAAAATAGGTAAATCAAATCAGGGAGAGAGAGAAAAAGAGAAGAGCAGGAAAAGCCAAGAGACAGATCAACAGGGCACAACAGGGAGAACTAACATAACTCAACCTACTTTTTCTCGAAAAGGCAGGTTTTTAATCTTTTACGAAAGGCCATAATAGAAGGGAGGGACCGAATGGAAGCAGGGAGACTATTCCATAGAGCCGTAGCTCTCACAGAAAAGCATCTGCCCCCAAAGGTAAGCAAACAGGCAGATGGACAAATGACAAGACCGGCTGTTAGTGATCTGAGTGCTCGTGCAGGGGCGTATCGCGATATCAAGGAATTCAGATATTGCGGGCCCATCCCATGATAAGCACGATAGGCAAGACAAAGAGCCTTAAACTCAACGTGATCTACCACAGTGAGCCAATGCAGTGATCGTAGGGTAGGGGTAACGTGCTCCCGCCTGTTTAGGCCGGAGCTTAGTCTGGCGGCCTGGTTCTGGACGAGTTGGATTTTTTTCAGCCACTTTAGAGGCATACCCAGATACACAATGTTGTTAAAGTCAATCCGGGAGTTGACGAGAGATTGAACCAGGACTTTCCGGTGGTTCTGAGAAAACAAATTTTTGACCTTTCTCAGACACCTGATATAATGCAGTGCATTGCGGATACATTGATTGACTTGTGGTATCAAATTTAGATTACAGTCAAAAATTGTCCCCAGAACACGGACTTGATATACCGGAACAGGACACGGCCCAAGGCTCATGGGCCAGTTCCCCAAAAAGACAGCTGGATCAATACCTCCAGAGATGAGAATTTCTGTCTTTTTAGCATTTAGACTAAGGGAATTGTGATCCATCCGCTGTTTGATGTCTAAGGCCTCGTACACATGATCAAATCTGTCTGCTGTAAACGGTCTGCTAGACCGTTTCAACAGACAGATTCGATCGTGTGTACGGGCGAGCCGACGCATTTGGCCACCCGACAGATTGGAAAGCATGCTTACCAATCTGTCGGCTGGGAACCCGTCCGCCCGACATGTCTGCTGGTTAGTATGCTAACCAGCAGACATGTCTTCTCGCACACGCGCCGAATGGTTTTGACGCATGCGCGGAAGTGTTTTACTTCCTGGTGCGGTGACGTGGCGGCGTCAACGTCACCGCCACGTCACCGACACGTCAGAACGCTGTCTGCTGGCGGGGATTTTGGTTTGCTCGTGTGTACACGCGAGCAAACCAAAATCCAAGCAGACAGATCTGTTCAAATCGGTCGGTCCGACCGATTTGAACAGATAGATTGCCTCGTGTGTACGAGGCCTTATAGGCAGGAAGCGAGCTGCAGACCAGGTGCAGGGTCAGATAGGCTGTCGACCACCAACTGTACGTCGTCTGCATACAGCCGATTAAACACTGCATGAGTGTCCAGCAGACTCGCAAGCGGCCGAAGATACACATTAACCTCCCTGGCGGTATGATTCTGTCTGGAATTACGTACCAAAAGCGGTACAATTATTTTGTATGGAAATTCTGCGTTTTATACTGTAGGCCTGCAATTTTTAGGAATAACTCACTTAAATTTGTCCAAACCAGAGTCTAGTAGACATCCCGGGTATGATAAAGTTTGAAACACAAAATCATAAAATTATAATATAATACATAACTATAAATAATTATAACAAATAATAATGTAATTATAATAAAAATTATTCACTAATGTAATCAAATCAAAATCACTGAAATTTGCTCAGTTGCAGAATTGTCGCTGTCATTACTTTTATTTTTTTATGACGAATTTCCCCACAAATCGCTATCACTCAATTCTGCAAGTGATTATAATTTATTATCGCTGTTTTCTAGCTGCTCTAAAATCACTTTTGACATAAAGGGACACTTTTGGTTGCTATGGACAATCTACAGTTTGCAGGCACAAAAAAAATGTTTTTATTATGTAAAAGAACATGCAGGGCACTGGGCAGACCACTAGGGACAGGGGGTGTGTGTACTTTTTACATACAGTACTGTAATCTATAAGATTACAGTATTCTGTATGTAATGTGTTTGTTTACTTTTTTGAATTTGCCGCCGGTCTCCGCCCCCGTGCGCCGTTACGTCGCAGGGAACGGAGATCGGCGGCGTGCGGGCACTGTGTGAGTCGAATGGAGGACGCCAATCGCTCACACAGCGGGGATGCATCGCTGGATCCAGGGACAAGGTAAGTACAGTACCCCGCCTGGATATAAGGTAAGCCAGCGCGTGATGCAGGCTCTGCATTCACCCCGAGCGCTACTCGGGGATATCGATATTTTCATAAAAAATCCAACCCGAGTCGCGCTCGGGGATACCGGCAGGGGGGTTAAACAGCCATGGCGACAGGGCCGAGCCCTGAGGCACCCCACAGCTCAGGGTGCTGATGGCAGATAGAAAAGGTCCGGTTTTGACTTGAAAGGTCCTGTAGGTAAGAAAGTCTGACAGCCAGTGTAAAGCAGAGCCGGTGATGTGAAACTCATCCCGAAGCCTGGCAATCAACATGGCGTGATCTACAGTGTCAAAGGCCGCGGAGAGGTCAAGGAGCACCAAGGCAGCCGACCCTCCCGCGTCCCTGACCCCGAGCAGCATCTCTAGTGGAAAGGACCATGAGCTCAATCCCGCGGCCCGGACGAAATCCGGACTGCGAGTCATGGAGCAAACCCTTTGTCTCTGAATACGATTGAAGTTGGAGCAAAGTTTCGTGTTCCACCAGTTTGGCCAGGAAACCTATAGCAGAAATGGGTCTGTAGTTGGAAAGACAGCCAGGGTCCATGTTGGGCTTTTTTAAGATTGGAGTGATAAGAGCATGTTTCCAGCGGGCCGGAAACACGCCATGATTTAGGGAAAGATCGTCTATTTTCACGGCTGGATTTTTATTTGGTTTAATTAATAAAGTAATTTGTTCTACGGTGTGTGTGTTTTTTTCCCTGAAAACGACTATTTACACTTCCTTCGTGAAATGGTAGGGGTACAGTGTACCCCATTACCATTTCACACAGGGGGGGGCAGGATCTGGGGGTCCCCTTTGTTAAAGGGGTCTTCCAGATTCTGATAAGCCCCCTGCCCGCATACCCCCACAACCACCGGGCAAGGGTTGTGGTGATGAGACCCTTGTCCCCATCAACATGGGGACAAGGTGCTTTGCGGGGCACCCCAAAGCACCCTCCCAATGTTGAGGGCATGTGGCCTGGTGCGGTTCAGGAGAGGGGGGGCCGCACTCTTTCCCCCCTCTTTTCTGCGGCCGGCCAGGTCAACGTGCTCGGATAAGGGATCTGGTGTGGATTTTAGGGGGAACTCTACGCCATTTTAAAAAAATAATTGGGGTGGAGTTCCTCTTAAAATCCACACCAGACCTGAAGGGTCTGGTTATGGATATTTGGGGGGAACCCCAAGTCATTTTTTTTTTAAATTGACGTCGGGGTTCCCCTTAATATCCATACCAGACCTAAAGGGTCTGGTTATTGAATTTGGGGGTACCCCCACACATTTTTTTTTTGTTTTACTAAAAGTCTGTGTCCCATTGACTTTAATGGGGTTCGGAGTCCGGGTTTGGTTTCGGGTTCCCGAACCCGAACTTTTTTTTAAAGTTCAGGTTCGGGTCCGAACCCGAACATCCAGGTGTCCGCTCAACTGTACTGAAGAAGACCCAGATGCCAAAGGGTTTATTGCTGCAGCTGCAGGGGTCCATACAGAAGTAGGAGCAGCAGCATGAACTCACCTGTAGACCCAGCAGGTGGCGCCAGAGCAGCATTAGCATTCTGCCGAGGCTGAATGCCTGTCTGCCTTCCACAGACACCAATGATGGAGTCCCATTCCTCCCACAGACACCAATAATAGGGTACCATTCCTCGCACAGACATCAATGGTGGGGTACCATTCCTCCTACAGACATCAATGGTGGGGTACACTATTCTTCCCACAGACACCAATCATGGGGCACCATTTCTCCCATAGACGACATACCTACTAGACATGTGCAGAATGGAAACATTTGTTTTGTTTCATTTCAGATATATTCATTATGTTACTTATTTTGTTTTGTTTCGGAATTTGGTTAATGTCCTGTCAGAATGTGGTTTAAATGTAAATTACATTTCATTTTGTTTATACATTTTCTAATGAATTCCACATTTTTATAACCATTCAAATTTAGATCGGTCCAAAAATTCTGTGTGAAGAATAGCTGGTTGTTAAGCAGCAGGCACGGGAAGCCGGCCACCGCATCCTTAACAACCAATGACTCACCAGCCGTCAGCGGGCTTTCCCACTGACAGCTGAAATGTAAACAAAACAATGCCCGCAATAGAAATATCCAAAAACAAAACAGGGTGGGGTCCCCCTCCAGTCCATACCAGGCCCTTTGGGTCTGGTATGAATTATAAGAGGAACCCCATGCCAAAATGTAAAAAAAAATGGTCTGGGGTCCCCCCCATGATCCATACCAGACCCTTATCTGAGCATACAGCCCAGCAGACTAGGACAGGGGGGGACGAGCAACTGACCCCCCTTCCTGAACCATACCAGACCACATACCCTCAACATGGGGTATGTGTGCTTTGGGGCGGGGGGGCCCAAAGCACCTTGTCCCCATTTTGATGGGGACAAGGGCCTCTTCCCCACAATCCTGGTTTGTGGTTGTGGGGGTATGCGGGCAAGGGGCTTATTAAAATCTGGACGCCCCTTATGTGAATGAGTACGGGGTACATAGTACCCCTACCTATTCACCAAAAATGTGTTAAAAGTGCATAAAGACAGTACACAAGTTTTTGACAATTCCTTTAATTAAAATAAAATACAATGTCCCCCGATGTAGATCCATCTCATGCCGCACCGCCAAACCCCCCAAAAAATAAACTTCTGGCCTGGACAAATGCTCCCCGTGGACTTCCTTCTCCTCCGTCTGACATTTTTTAAATTGCTAATGGGTTAAGTCTCCCGATCACATCAGTGGGTGACCCCCACCCCTTTGTGACATCACCGACAGGGCATGCTGTTTCCTCCTGTCATCTGATCCAATCCCCCATCCATCTGTTTTTAGCAGACAGGATCAGATTGGATGTCGGCGGGTGTCAACAGACACATGTCCGATAACATCCGCTGTTTCATAGAGGACAATGGATACTGACCTGATCGGTCCGCCCATGTGAAAAGGCCCTTTGTCTAGTTTTAGGGGTCATAAAGATGGCATATTTACTCTAATTATGGATTGCATGTTCTGTTTAAAGGAATTCCACTAACTACTATCCATGACAATATGTGAAGAGAAAAACATTAGCATTGTGGGGTTAATTTTTCAGATTTCATATCAAAATTGCTTGCACGGTTTATAAAATAATATTGATCACACAGAATTTAAAATGTGCTGTAAATGAATGCACAAGCATTTTATCCTCCCTACAAATACAAAGAGTATGGCACCCACTTAAATGTTCAATATTTATGGCTGTCTTGTTTAAGCCTAAAATGCACAATTATGTGCTGATCTGTCATGATGAACTAATTTGATGCAAATGAGTTTCGTATTCTTTATAACATCAAACTATGTTAAATTATGTCTCCTTTCTCCAGTCAGGGGTACTAAATGCCTCCTGTTAAATGGCAACTGATGTTCTATATTCTCTTGTCTAGGTCAATTTAACTTCACAGATAATCTTCTTTGTTTTAAATGAACTTCAACCATGTACAGTCAGGAGTATCAAACTACAATGAAGTAACATTGTCAATAGCTTTTATCATCTAAAATATTATATACAAGCAGTTTTTGTTTTTTGTGGTTAGCATTGGTCTCCAGCTACAATAAAACAGATATGCTCTATGTAATCCTTAGCCTGTACCTTTAAAGCAAATGTATAGTGGCTTGAACATTTTTTTAAATTCTGTATTTTTAAGCACCGGACTGAAAATAGAACAGTGTAAAAATATGTTTTATTTTTTAGTGAGGTTATTATGAAATATTGTGTTTTGATATTTTGTAGTATGATATACAGTGCAGACAACGGGTGTGCCCTACAGCTCCCTTTATTTCACAATAATTTATTGAGAAATATCTAAGAAAACACACAGAGGGAGATTTACTAAAACGGGTGCACACAGAATCTGGTGCAGCTCTGCATAGAAACCAATCAGCTTCCAGCTTTTATTGTTAAGGCTTAACCACTTGATACCCGCCCACCGTCATATGATGTCCAAAACGGGAACCTGTTATCCGGGGTGGACGTCATATGACGGCCTGGACTTTGCGGGGGGGGGGGGGATATCTATTTGCAATATAACTAAGGAAAAAATTACTGCGCAGGTCTATAAATGAAAAAAAATAAACAATAAAATATTGAGCTGCTGCTGCATAAAAAATGTGCGATACACATAAAAATACTATAAATCAAAGGTATGCTGCGCTGCAAGAAAATATATGAATATAAATACATATATGTGGAAAAAATATTCTATCCCTTAGAATGTGAAAATAAACTTCCATAAAACACTGGTGAAGTGAAAAGTCCAAACAAAATCACAATCAAATCTGTGAAACAGGAATAAAGTCCATATGGATCCTAATTACACCCGAAATGTGTTAGAAGAAGGTTCTTCAAGTAAGATCAGACAAAGGCACCTCCACCTCTAATAAGAATGCCTGCTTACCAGCTCCAAATGTAAAAATCACATGTAACTCTATGGCGGGTTTGGTCCTCTGCCGTACAACTCCACATACAGATATACCGGATAACGATAAATGCCAATTCCGGGAGTGTAAAGGGAATAAAAAAGCCCATAGAGTAGTACCGTACATACAATCTTGTTTATTAATAAAAAATGTCACTCACATGGTTTGTATAATTTTAGCGCCATTAAAATAAAAGCCGGCCGGCTCAAATGTTCGCTCGTCCTTCCGCATAGTCGTTTGTTAGCGGTGACGTCAGCACGCCGCTCCTCCCTACGCCGTTTCGTCACAGATGACGTCTTCCAGGGGCACAATAATGCCTGCACCCAGAGGCAACATTGAGATATAATTTTTTAGCGGCGGCGATCCTGCGATCCCTCGGAAGCCTGGAGAGATGATCGCCATCCGCCGGATGTTTGCCATAGAGATGACTGGTGACCAGATGGTCACCAGTCATCTCTATGACCGTCGGAGGCCCGGGTGGGATGTTATGACGTCACGCCCGGGTACCCGTAATTAAACAAACCGCAATTGCGGCTAGTTTGAATGAGATCTGTGAATTTTTTTTCACGATCTCATTCTTTCCAGCCTGGAGGAGAGATGTGGGGTATTATTGATCCCGCCTCCATCCATAAAGAGGACCTGTCACACACATTTCCTATTACAAGGGATGTTTACATTCCTTGTAATAGGAATAAAAGCGATTGGAAAATAAAAATGGGGGAGCGCTCGTGAGCAGCGAACGGTGCTGGCTGCCTGCTAACCTCGCTCCTCCACTGCTGGGCACATCAGCCATAAACAGAGCTTCCAGGAAAGCCCTATTCCCACCTCTTCTATACCTTCTGCCTCCCCTCCACCCTGTGGTCGCATATGGTGAGACGGAGCATGAATACCAGAGCCTCCGCCACCCGATCAGCAAACTCACGCGGAACTGCGGCCTTCCTGCCGGCCGTGGATCCGGAAGCCACGGTCTGTAGTATGGAGCCTTCCCCGCCTCTCCTCTTCGGGGATCCGGACGCCCTATCTGAGGCTGAGAGCTGGCAGGAGACATCACCCGACCATGCACCGCCAGCCCTGCGGAAAGCTGACTTGCTGGCTAGATTTAAATTGATGCTGCAAAGTGAACTTTCTGCAGCCACATCCAAATTGGCAGCTCATTTAACCAGGGAGATCAGGGAGCTGGGCAATCGCACCAATGTCTTAGAGGACAAGATGGATGCAACTGCTACAGTAATTGAAAATCATGAGCAGGATATCTCTGATCTAAGGAAGGAACTCGACATGGCTGTGCTGAAGCTGGAGGATTTTGAAAATTGCGCCCGTAGGGGCAATCTGTGTCTACGCGGCCTGCCTGAGTCCATTGATGACCTTACCTCCACTGCCACGGCACTATTCCAGAAACTGGTAACCGCCTTGCCGATCGAGCGTCTTGAATTCGATCGCATTCACAGAGCCCTGGGTCCGAAAAAGCCAGATGGTCCCCCCAGGGACATTATAATAAAGTTTACTTTCTACCGTGCAAAGGAAACACTTTTGCGGGCGGCTCAGGATAAACTTGACCTTTGCTTTCAGGGTCATCCCTATCAACTTTTTGCAGATCTGGCACCTTCCACGATACAAAAACGACGTTTGATGAAGCCCTACACGTCGACCCTTCTGAATCATCAAATCAAATATCAATGGGGCTTTCCATTCAAGCTCACCTTCACCCACAAGGGTCGGAACCATATGGTTCACAATCCGGAGGAGGCCAAGTCGACCCTGGAGGCGCTGCACTTGTTACCCCCGCGGGTTGACAGCCCGGCGCAGCATTCCAATGCACAGCCCCCTTCCAGCCAGCTTGGTCGTATTTGGGAGAAAGTTGGAAGCCGTAAGCGCTCCCCCCCTGGTACCCCCCAGCAATCAGGATCACCACGTTCTGACCCAGGTTGAGACACTAGTGGGTAAGCCCTAATTGTAATTTTCTTTCTTTTTGTGCGGCCTGTCTTGGCCGTCTGTTTGGAAGTTGCCTGTCCTTGCTGGTATACCGGTCTTGACTGCCTAATGTTGGGCATTATGCCCCTTGGTTCTACTCTCCGGTCTCCATTTTGTTTGTGAACTTGCACTGTAGGATGCCTATGATGTCCTCCCCGGGATTCTTCTTGTTTGTGACGTGAACTACACCATTCCTGCTGGTGCCAGATTGGATGCCCCAGGATTCTTGCCCCCCCCCCTCCCCCTTTTTTTTTGCTGATTTGTGTTTTTGTTTTTCTCTCTCATCCTCCACTGCCTCAGCCACATATTTTGCCACCTTTACGCATTTGTTTTCTAATGACCGATGGACACCCTACCATGGTTGTTGCCTTGGCAATATGTTGATGCCAGAGACTTGCGCTCCTCTTTTTTTTTTTTTAGCAAGCTTTGTGCCTGGGACTCTTCTGACTTGTGGGCCCATATGGTTGGTTGGTTGAGGTCGGGTGGTCCTGTAATTTGGAGCGGCTCCGGTGGCGGATGTTGTGTGTGTTTTTTTTTTATTTTTTTATTATTATTATTATTATTGTGTATGTATGTGTACATGTGTATATATGTATATACATATGTATATATATATATATATTTTTTTTTATTTCTTCTCTTCTTGGGGGCAAGGTATGTTTTATTGTCATAGTTTACTTCTGTTCATAACTTGTGCTACGTTACCTTAGTTACCGGGATATTGTTTATGTTTTTATTATCCAAAACTCTCCCGATCCCTTTCCTCCTCCCTTCTGAATTGTTTTACTGTATT
Organism: Rana kukunoris; assembly: GCA_029574335.1. Classification (NCBI taxonomy): domain Eukaryota; kingdom Metazoa; phylum Chordata; class Amphibia; order Anura; family Ranidae; genus Rana; species Rana kukunoris. The sequence continues at coordinate 351,940,145 of CM056049.1, read as the reverse complement.
GTGTATGCATGCGTACATATGTGTATGCTAGTGCGTGTGTGTGCGGATATGACTGTTTGTGTGTGTGTATGTATGCGTGTATGTATGTATGTATGAGCATGTGCGTGTGAGTGTGCGTGTGCGTGTGTGTGTATATGTATGTTTGTATGTATGCATTATATGTAGGTATTTTTGGTTTATTTCCTTATTATTTTACTTCATTTATATTTCCCCTTAACAGTTTGCCACCCCCCCGGCTGCTTTGACGGCTGCTCACCCCCCTCCTGGATGTTTCATTACATCCCATGATGCAGCCATGTGCCCAGTGGTAGGGCCACCCCCCATGTGTATCCTCCCTAGTAGGATGCGCTCACCATATGTTGTACCTTTGTTGCATTGTATGTTTATGCTTCGGTTTATCTTCAAACTTTTCCTTTCTTCATTCTTCTTTTTCTTCTCCTTTTCTTTTCGCGGACTCGGGACTCGTCAAGTGATTGTGATCTTTGATGGTGCGACCTCTGCTCGTCACTCATTGCTGCAGCTCACCCACCTATATCTGATATGGCTCTGAGACCCTTGAAGATCTATTCCCAAAACATTCATGGCTTCAATTCCCCTGCCAAACGGTCCAAAGTGTTTCATCATTTGAAGTCCCAGGCCATAGACGTGGTCTGCCTGCAGGAGACACGGTTCTCTCAGTCCTCTGCTCCCCGACATCTCTCCCCTCATTACCCAACCCTTTTCTCCGCCTCTGCTCCTGAGAAACATAGGGGAGTGTTGATAGCGTTTCGACGTGACCTACTTTTCATTTGCTCTTGCGAAATTGCTGACCCTACGGGTAGATATTTACTTTTACAGGAGACCATAGGGGATCAGGAGGTGACCTTGGTGGGGTATTATGCCCCAAATAGATTCCAACATAGTTTTTTTTCTCACCTATTGCAAGTAGTCTCACGACACCAGAAGGGCATTCTCCTCCTTATGGGAGACTCAAATCTGACACTTAATTCTTCTCTTGATAGGCACTCTCTGAGTGGTGTGGCCCCGGCCTCTGATATCCCATTGGAAACAAACATGTGCTCTCTTCTACAGAACCATAATCTGGTGGATGTCTGGCGGGAACTTCACCCCAGTTAGCGAGAATATACGTTCTTCTCGAATCCACACCAGAGTTCCTGTAGAATTGACCACATATTCACCCACCTTCGATACTTACCATTGATCAAAAGGATTTCCATCCGGGGGGCGTGGCCAACCGCCGAGCAAGATGGACGTGTGATTCACTACTCCCGCACCGACCGGATCAGTACCTCAGCATCCCCGCTAGCCTGACGGACTACAGAACCTGCAAACACCACCAGACTGCCGCTCCTACCACCCAGAATGTCGGGCTCGAGCCGTAAGCGAAAAGAATACCGTCAGCCTAAGAAGCTGACTGACTTTTTCCTCGCGCCGACATCCCAAGATGGCGCCCGCACGGCTGCACACGGAGCGTCTGCGGCTTACTCAGACCTCCCGGACGCCAACGGCGGAGATGTGTCACCCCATCCTCACCCCCAGGAAGACACACCATCCTCCCGCTTCTCATCGGCTAGTAACAGCCCCGCTAAATCTCGGATGAGATTAGATGCCAGCTCCGCGGATGACAAGGTGAGCCCTGTGCCTGATCCCCCCTCAGAGCTTACATCCTCCATTGCAGCCTTCCCCACCAGTGACCAGCCTGTGCTAGACACGACCATGAAGGAGATGCTGGTTTCCCTTCAAAGCTCCCTCCACAATGACATCCTCAATATGTTTAGCAGATTCTCCTCACAACTGCAGTGTGTGGATCAGAAAGTGCTCCGTGTGGAGACACAAATGAGTAGAATGACTGAAACAGTGAATGACCTGGTTGATGGTCACGATCACTCAATTGAGGAACAACAATGGCTGAGAGCTAAGATGGCAGACCTCGAAGATAGGTCCCGCCGCAATAACGTGAAAATTAGGGGGGTCCCTGAAACCGTCCTACCACAAGACCTTAATACGTATGCTAGACAACTGATCTCCACTGTGTTACCTGATCTCACCCCCATGGAAACGATCATAGACCGGATCCATCGTCTCCCTAAACCCTCACACCTCCCGGCAGAGGTACCACGGGATGTCCTCATGAGGGTACATTTTTTCCATGCCAAAGATCAACTACTATTCAAATCAAGACAACTTGGGCAGCTCCCAGCCCGGTTCGCTAACCTCCAACTGTATGCTGACCTTTCTCAACATACCCGCCAACTAAGGAGACAACTCAACACCATAACGAAACCACTCAATAATCACAGAATTCCCTATCAGTGGGGCTTCCCCACTAAAATCATAATCACCCGGAATGGGATCAAACACTTCATCTCCACAGTAGAAGAAGGCCTCCACCTACTTGCCAAATGGGGTATCATCCCAGACGCAAATCAAACTGCGCCACCCAACCGTAAGAATTTTACCCATCCCCCGGATGGTTCCCGTCCTGGTGGTCTCCATTGACACCCTCCTTTACAGGTCTAGCGGGACCTCACAAGTATTCAGTAGCAACCTCCGGCCGGATGCCTTGCTCGGTACTAACTGTTCCACGAACTTGTTCCCCGACGAACCACAGTAGTCACATAGTTCATTGACTACTATCTGTGTGCTGTTTTTCTTGTTGTTCTTTTCTCCCTCTCCTTACCTTATTTTGTTTTATAGTTTTCCTTGTCACCGTCTTCCCCCCCCCGCCCTGAGAGCAAGCTCCAGACGAGACATAGTGACCGTACTCCCTTGAACCAAGCGTACACTCCAGCTTAACTGTAAGGCCTCGTACACACGATCGGACATATCCGATGAAAACGGTCCGCGGACCATTTCCATCGGATATGTCCGATCGGGAGTTTGATCCGATGGCGTGTACACACCATCGGATCAAATTCCCCGCCGCCGGACGGCGCGGTGACGCGGCGGTGACGTTGACGCCGCCACGTCACCACCACGTCACCGCACCAGGAAGTTAAACACTTCCGCGCATGCGCCGAATCCATTCGGCGGCGGCGCGGCGGCGATGGGGGACGACATGTCTGCTGGTAAGTGTACTAACCAGCAGACATGTCGGGCGGACAGATTCCACCGGATGGATTTCAAAGCATGCTTTGAAATCTGTCGGGTGGAGAAATCTGTCCGCTAGCCCATACACACGAGCGAAGATGTCTGCTGAAACGGTCCATCGGACCATTTTCAGCGGACATATCCCTTCGTGTGTACGAGGCCTAAGTACCGTTTATACCTGGTGCATATCTACACACACTTTTGAGATGACAAAATTTCTATCGCTTAATGCCAAAGGGCTAAACCATCCAGCAAAAAGAGCCTCCCTGTGGCGTACAGCCCTGCAATCCCACTGTGACATTCTGTTCGTCCAGGAAACGCATTTCAAAAAATCGGAAGAACCAACTTGCACTAATAAGCATTTTAACCATGTCTTCCAGGCCCCTGGCCCAACCAAGAAAAATGGAGTGCTTATAGCGGTTAGGAATACAGTTAACTTTGTCCTCCATGACAGCATAATTGATGCAGATGGTAGGTACCTGGCTCTTGTCTGTTCCTTCGACAATGTTAGATACACCGTGGTCAATGTATATGTACCGAATACCAGACAAATCTGGTTCCTCCGTAAACTATTGTCCAAGCTTCACAAATTTCGCCAAGGCAACTTCATCCTGGGTGGAGACTTTAACTTAGCCCCAGACAACTCCCTAGACACGTCCTCCTATAAAACCAGACTTGCCTCACCTATGGGACGTTTTCTTGGAACCCACGACCTATACGATGTGTGGAGGTGTCACCACACCACAGAACGTGATTACTCATTCTTTTCACACCGACACAACTCCTATACCAGGATCGATTATTTCCTGGTACACAAGTGGACTTTGCCCAAAATCTCTGCCTCGGCTATTGATACGATAACGTGGTCAGACCACGCGCCCGTCTCCATGGTTCTCAAAGCCTTACCTAATTCCCATCGTACGTCAATCTGGAGGGCGAATGCCTCGATCCTTCAGTCACCTGATCACTCTGCCTACATTCGCAAACACCTGGAAGAATTCTTCGCCACAAACCAAGGATCTGTATCAAGTGCCAATGTACTCTGGACTGCCCATAAGGCATTTGTTAGAGGCCTTCTTATCCAAATAGGTGCCAGAGAAAAGAGGAGGAGATCACAGCGTCTTACCACTCTCACCCCCCAAATTAAAACGATTGAAGAACAAAACCAAAAATCCCCTGACCCCAAGCTTAAAGATAGACTAGTACTTCTCAGGCAGGAACTCAGAAACCTATTGCTAGACTCCTATGACAGAGCACAAAAACGCTTCAAAGCTACTTACTACTCTACAGGAAATAAGGCGGGGAAAGCAATGGCCCTTAGAATTAAAGGCCATCGCATTAAATCCAAAATCTCCCATCTTTATCATCCCTCCTCTAAACTTAAACTGGTTGACCCACAAAAAATAGCAGATGCATTTAGTCATTATTACAAAACGCTTTACAATCTGAAAGATGACCCCAACACTACACAGCCGTCAGATGAGGAAATATCTAACTTCCTGCAGGACATCAACCTGCCTGAGGTATCTCTTGACCAGTTAAAAGTACTTAATGCGCCCTTCACCCCGCTTGAAATCCTTGATGTGATAGCTAACCTCCCATCCAACAAATCCCCGGGCCCTGATGGCCTCACTGGGGAGTATTACAAGCAATTTCGCACTCTTCTAGCTCCATTTCTATCACATGTTTGCAATGACGCTGCCTCCTCCTCTTCTCTCCCACATGAAATGCTGAATGCTTTAATTATTACCCTTATAGGCATGTGCATTTCGTTTCGTTCCGAATCGAAATTCGGACGAATTTTCCATTATTCGGACATTCGGATGCATACGAATTTCCGAATTGCTATATTAGCGAAAAATTTCGACCGTTTTCGGAATTCGTTCATTTTCGACCGAATTTCGAAAAAAAAAAAAAAGGTCGAAATCGAATTTTTTTTTTCGAATTCCGAATCGAATACCCGCGGACTAAATTCGATCGGAATTCGAAAAAAAAAAAAAAAAAAAAAAAAAAAAAATTCGAATTTAATTCGAAAAAAATTCTATTCGAAAAGAGACTATTTGTTTTCTAATCTGGTTGAAATATTTTCGATTTCGACCGTTTTTTTCGAAATTCGGTCGAAAACGAACGAATTCGAAAAAAGGTCGAAATATTTTCGATTTCGACCGTATTTTTCGAAATTCGGTCGAAAACGAACGAATTCCGAAAACGAATTCAACACATGTAACGAACCTAACTTAACGAAATTTATTAAATGACGAATTGAAACGAAACGAAACAAATTTTTCACTTTTGCACATGCCTATTACCCTACCGAAGCCAGGGAAGGAGCCCACCTCTCCTCAAAATTTTAGACCTATATCCCTCCTTAATATTGACACTAAAATTTATGCCAAGCTTATAGCAACGAGACTAATGAAAATAATGCCGTTATTGATCCACCCTGATCAATCAGGATTTACCAGAGGTAGGCAAACATACGATGCCACACGACGAATCATAGACATTATCCATTATGCTGACTCCACCAGAATGCCTTCTCTGCTTCTGTCTCTAGATGCAGAGAAGGCGTTTGATCGTGTCAATTGGTCATACCTACGGGCCACTCTTCAGAAGTTTGGTCTCCGGGGCCATATCTTTTCCGCAATCATGGCCTTGTACTCTAGCCCCTCTGCTCAGATGTACACATCCGAAATGCTGTCCACGCCGTTTCCAATAACCAATGGCACCCGTCAAGGCTGCCCCCTTTCGCCCCTTATCTTCAATCTGGTAATGGAACCCCTTGCAGAACGTATCAGATCTGATTTGTCTATCTCGGGTTTCAAAATAGGAACACTAGATCATAAGATAAATCTATTTGCCGATGACGTCATATTAATGGTCACCAACCCTGTGTCTTCCCTGGCTTCGATACAGGCCATGTTACAAAAGTTCAGCGCTATCTCGTATTATAAAGTTAACGAGGCTAAATCTCACGTTTTAGAATTGGGACTGGATGCCGCCACTAGCAACTTATTGCGGAACATATACCCTTATCAGTGGGCAGAGAAAGGTATAACGTATCTGGGAATTACACTCACCAAATGCACCAAGACCCTTTTTAGTGCCAACTACGTTGAGGCTAGACACATGTTGATCAGAGAAACTGCCAAACTTTCCAAATTCGAATTTTCCTGGGCCGGGAGACTGGCGGCTTTCAAGATGCTGGTTCTCCCCCGATTACTCTATTTGTTCCGCACGCTCCCCATACCACTTTCCACATCATACCTCACCTCACTCCAATCCATTATCCAACAATTCATATGGCAAGGCAAACGCCCTAGGTGTAGCCACACTAAAACCATCAAACACAAGCTGGCAGTGGGAATGGGATATGTAGATATCAAAGACTACTATCTCGCCACTATCTTGACTCAACTGGCAGACTGGGTTACTGACCACCCCACCACGCTTTGGGGAGACATTGAAAACACTTTGACTCCAGGACACAACCTTAGGGACTGGCTGTTCAGCACTGCAATCACTCACCATCGCCTACACTTGCAGTCTCCAACCATCCGAGCATCGGTGCAAGCTTGGAGAGCACTGCTTTGTAAGACATGGTCCTATACCCTTACCAAACCTATACACGTATCGGTACGTACCCTCCAATTGTTATCGCCTGATCTGGTTATACCGGATTGGATACTTACCCAGACGAACGACACTGCTGACCTTAGATCCAAGTTATTGAATAAGTCCTTCGACCACATCCAAACGACATTTCACGCACCCGCCACTTTCTTTAGAATCCAAAGGTGCCTAGCAGCATACCCCCGTCTAGAGGGAGAATTGCCGCTCAAGCTATGGAACTTCTTCTTCTCAGATGTCTCCCCCACTAAGGGTACATCCCTCATATACTCCACACTGCAAGAGAAAAATGTTTTCCACAAGTCAAAACCCCATACTGATTGGGAGAGAGATCTGAACCTAACGCTGTCTGATCGTCAATGGCAGACAGCCTTGAAATCAATCTATAAGTCCACCAGATGCACTTCCTTATGGGAATTAACCCACAAATTGCACCTTAGATGTTATCTGACACCTCAAATATTGGCCAAATTCCAGCCACATACATCTCCCACTTGCTGGAGGAATTGTAACGAAATTGGCACTATTTTCCATGTTTTTTGGTCATGCCCTACCCTGTTTGAATTATGGACAAAGATCGAGAGTCTTGTACGGGATGTGTGCCACATCCCATTCACTCTCACTCCACAACTAGCTATACTAAATGTTGACATTGAATTACTGCCGGTATCTTTCCACCTCATTGTTACACACATACTTCTAGCGACCAGACTACTAGTGGCCAGGCGCTGGAAAACTAATGTAACGCCATCTGCTACAGAAGTTATAGCATTAGTCCACTCCCAATGCACATATGAACTGATTCTGTCAAAGGGACAACCATCCCATTCTAAAATCCATGCACACTGGCTCCCATGGACCCGTTGGTACGCCAAAAATCTTTTATTTTTTTTATTTTATTTTTTTTATTTTTTTAAAGTGTATTTTTTGTGCGTGAACTCGAGAGAGAGGAGCCGGACTGCAGGAGTTGGGAGTAGGCAGACCCTCCCCCCGGAGGCAATCGCCATCCTTCTCCATGCCCCTGGTGGCAATGGCGGGTGTGAAGGGGGGCCTCCCACTCACCCCGCCCTACCTGCTCCTCTTGGGAGCCCAACTGGGGCACAACGGGACCCCAATGGGGCAGAGGGACTCCCCCTATGAGGGAGTGAGGGGGCCTAGCCCACCCAGCCAGCCCCGTAGGTCCTTCGCCTCTCTTTATTTTAAGAGACCGCATGGCCAAAGTGCATGTGTTTTTTTAAACCAATTTTTGTGTGCGTGCAAGTGTGGTGGTTTTTGTGGGGGGGGGTGGGCGTACTAAGCACAGGCGTACCTTGCATAGCACACCCACCGGGAGCCGGGCTGAGACCACCAAACTCAATTCACATGTAGCCGAGACCGCGATCCGAACCCTTGGCTGCAGAGGTGAATGGCTTGTCAGCGCAGTGCCAATCACGTTGAGCCACCACAGCTCCCCGCCAAAAATCTTAACTGATCCGCCCTTGACATAATATAGTCACTGTCTTGCTCTCCCCCCCACCCCCCCCCCACTTACTTCCCTTACAGATAGCCTTGTCTTGCCCCTACACTATATAATTTACTAGATGGCACATATGCCTTATTACATATCTCCTAAATAGTTTTCAGGCATTAGGCATATACCACTTTGGTTACGCATTCATACTTGACAATTGACTGTTCCTGTTGCTAAAGGTTACCTATTCCACTGTTGGAAATTTCCTTTCTGTTACCCTGCCTGACCACACTGGGGGTGGAATGCCTCACCATCCTCCTGGACACAGAATGCTCCCGTTGGGGGTGTCTAGGATCGTAGTTATCATAGCATGCTTGGCATTCACCACCCATAACAGTTGTGTATTCTGCCAGTCTTTGTTGACCTGTTATGTTGTGTCTACTCTTTGCCATGTTTGAAATGTCAATTATGATGTACGACGCCACTGTTTGTAATACCAGTTGTACATTCAATAAAAACTATTGAAACAAAAGGATTTCCATCTCAGCTTCCACCTGGTCAGACCACAATCCCTTGGTTTTGTTGGTGAACCTTGTGGCCCGCCGAGATCTGCCTACCATTGGAGACTAAATGAGTCCTTGCTTACCATTCAGGCCTCCTTCGTCCAAATAGAATCACATATTCAGTCATATTTTTTGGGGGAACTTGGGTTCAGTGACCTCAGCGGTATCCCTTTGGGAGGCCCATAAGGCCACTATTAGGGGTCACATGATCCAAATTGCCGCCTCCAGAAAACGGGATAGGGAGAGGAGGGTGCGGGAGCTGACTTCTCGTCTAGCTCAGGCTGATGCAGCATGGAAGGCTCGGCCAACTGTGGCTACACGTAAGGCCCATGATATCCTGGCAACTGAGCTGGATCTTCTTACCAGTGAGCAGGCTGAAAAAGCCCTACGATGGACCAGACATAGATTTTATACCAGTGCTAACAAATCCGGGCCTATGTTAGCCCGGAAACTCAATTCAGTGGGCCGTACACCCAAGCCTATCTAGTTACGTGCCAGGGGTGGTGGTCTTACCTCCGACCCAACGAAGATCGCAGCGGAGTTTGCCACCTTCTTGTCTGACTTATAAAAAAAACAGATTCATTTGACTCAGAGCATGCAGTAAGCTTTTTTCAGCATCTTCACCTCCCCTCTTTGTCCACGGCGGCCCGCGATGCTTTGAACGCGGATATCTTTGAGGAGGAGGTTGGTAAAGCTTTTAAGTCACTAAAACCCTCGAAGGCCCCCGGCTTGGACGGGTTCTCGGGAATTTATTATAAGAAATTTGCCACCCTCTTGACCCCCCACCTTGCCACTTATTTTAACTCGCTGAAACAGGGTTCTCGGTCTTCTTCAGAATCCCTTAAAGCGCATATTACCTTGATTCCTAAAACATCCAATGAGGTCAATGAGCCTCAGGCATTCAGACCCATCTCCTTGTTGAACGTGGAAATGAAGGTTTTGGGGAAGGTTCTGAGCACCCGTGTCAATACATACCTTCAAACCCTTATACATAGGGACCAGGTGGGTTTCGTCCCAGGCAGGCAGGCGGGTGATAATATCCGCAAGGTCATACATTTAATTCATATCTTACACCAACGTAAAATACCAGGCTTTTTATTGTCTCTCGATATATACAAAGCTTTTGATTCGCTCTCTTGGGACTACCTAGAATTTGTGCTCACGCTGTGGGGCTTTGGTGGAGATTTCCTGGCCTGGATTACAGCCTTATACTCCTCCACTGTAGCATTGGTTAAATATGCTGTTTTTTTTTCGTCCCCGTTCCCGATTTTCCGGGGTACAAGGCAGGGCTGTCCATTGTCACTAGCGCTTTTCATTCTAGCATTGGAGCCTCTGGCCGTGGCCCTCCGTGAAAACCCTGATATCTCTGGCGTTCCCTATGCGGGTACCCATTATAAGGCAAACTTTTACGCAGATGATGCTCTTCTGGTTCTTACCAAGCCTATCATTACTCTTCCCAACCTTCAGGTGACGCTGGATAACTTTTCCGCTATCTCGGGTCTTCGTATTAATCTTTCTAAGACCACGGCATTGAATGTAACCCTTCCTGATGATCTAGTCCTGCATCTACAGTCCCAATTTCCTTATCGCTGGGCATCTCATTCCATTGATTATTTGGGGATTAAACTTACTCCCTCGTACTCCACTTTGTTCTCAGCCAACTATTATCCTCTGCTGCGCTCCCTGACCTCTCTTCTCCACTCCTGGCAATTTCCCTCCCTGTCTTGGATAGGCCGGATCCATGCGGCTAAAATGACGATCCTCCCCAAGGCCCTCTATTTCTTTCGGACCTTACCCATACAAGTCCCCTCTTTCTTCCTACGTCTTTTGCAGAATAGAATTCTTCGATTCATATGGGCCCACAAACATCCCAGAGTTCCCAGAGCAACGCTCTATACTCATAGATTACAGGGCGGCTTGGGAGTTCCTAACTTAGCCAAGTACTATTTGGCGGCTCAGATCTCCCAATTGTCCATGTTACACGCTACGTTTGACATCCCATTATGGGTGCTTTTGGAACTGCCTAATTGCGCCCCGATTTCTTTAGAAGCGCTGCTCTGGCTTCCCCATAGTCTGCGTCCCACTATGTTAAGCCCTTTAATGCTTCATAGCTTGAAGCTGTGGGATTCTGTTAGATACTCCGGGAACTTGATGTCCTCCTTCCTACTTCTTCTACCGATTGTCAACAACCCTCTCTTTCTTCCGGGGTTGGAACAACCCCGTTCTTTCTCTTGGTGGATCACTCATGGCTTCTCCAGAGTGAAACACTTTTTAACCACGCATTCGTTCCCAACATGGGAGGCCCTTCAGGTGACACACGAGATTCCCGAAAATGAGTATTTCCATTATTTGCAATTACGTAATTGGATTTTATCTCTTCGTCGTACTTCTACTTTTCCTTTTCGAACGACTTCTTTCGAACACACTTGTTTACATTTCCCGGGGTCCCCTGGTCTTATTTCATTGCTCTATGTAGCTCTTAATAGTGGGTCATCTTTGTCAACCCTTTCCTATGTGACACAATGGGAGCGAGATCTTGGTTTTAGTATTGAGGGAGGAGACTGGAGCAAAGCTTGGACGTCAATTGCGAAATGTTCATTTAACACTTCAACCCTAGAGGCCGCCTATAAAGTACTCCTGCGGTGGTATTGGGTCCCAGCTAGACTAGCCCACGCTTATCCTGGCAGCAGTGATAGATGCTTTCGGAATTGTGGTCAACGTGGGGACGTCCTACATATATGGTGGTCCTGCCCACGCTTGATCGGCTTTTGGTCAAGGGTCTTTGGCTTATTACAGACATTATTTCACGTGACAATCCGTAGGGATGCCCGACTGGCTCTCTTACATTGTCCGAACCCGGGCCTGTTTGCGCCCCAACAGAAATTGGCCACGTATCTTTTCATTTCTGCCAAGAGGACCATTGCCCAGGCCTGGAAGGCTCCGTCTGTTGTTTTCCAGGGGGTGAGATCCAGAATGACGGCTATGATGATTGATGAGCAGATGTCGAGTATATTGAAGGATTCGCATGCAACATTTTTGAAAGTCTGGAAACCATGGATAAGTTATTCTTTTCCATCCCTACCCCCGACCAGTTATGGTCAGCTTTAAGAAACCTTGCTTGGGCGGGTCCCGTGTCCGTGATACCTCTCCTCTTTTTCTTACTCTCTTTTCTCTTTTTTTTCCCTCTTCCCTGTTTGCTTTCCCTGTCATTTACTTTTGATATGAAGGCCAATAGTGCAAGCTTCTGTGCTTCTGGGCACAGAAGGACATTTGCGCCTATGACACAGGCCTAATTTACAACCTGGTCCTCTGTGGCCTGGGTTATAGTTTGTTTTGGTTTTTATTATGTGCTCATGCGCTATTTCTTTTCTTTTTTATTTCTATGTTACCCCTGCGTGGGCAAACCATGGCTTGTTATAATCTTGGAAAATTTAATAAAATATTAGAAAAGAAAAAAAAAACGGAAAAAAAGTGTAAAAAATAAAAAAATAAGTAAAATAAAAAATAAATAATAATAATAATAAAAATTATAATGCCCCTGTCCCCGGTAGCTCGCGCTCAGAAGCGTACGCACACGTAAGTCCCGCCCATGTATGTAAACATCGTTCAAACCACACATGTGAGGTGTCGTCGCGTGCGTTAGAGCATGTGCAACAATTCTAGCACTAGACCCCCTCTGTAAGGCCGCGTACACACGGCCGAGACTCTCGGCAGAAACAAGCGAGAAGCTCGCTGGGATCCTCATTCTGCCGAGAACCTCGGCCGTGTGTACGGTTTCGGCGAGCATCCCGTAGGGAAAGCGGTCGAGGCAAAATAGAGAGCAGGTTCTCTATTTGTTCGATGGCCCATCGAGAACCATGGCTCGACGCCTTTCCCGACGGCTTGGTCGCCGATTTCGACGGCCGGCGAGAAACTCGACGGGCGGAACGATGTGTTTGGCCCGTCGAGGTTCTCGTATGTGTGTACGCGGCCTAACTCTAAACTGGTAACCTGTAAAAATGTTAAAGTGTCGCCTATGGAGATTTTTAAGTACCGAAGTTTGGTGCCATTCCATGAGTGTACGCAATTTTAAAGCATGACATGTTAGGTATCTATTTACTCGGCGTAACATCATCTTTCATATTTTATCAAAAAATTGGGCTAACGTTACTGTTTTGTTGTTTTTTACAAAAAAAAGCTGTTTGAAAAATAATTGCGCAAATACGGTGCAAGTTAAAAAGTTGAAATGACCGCCATTTTATTCCCTAGGATGTCTGCTAAAAAAACATATATAATGTTTGGGGGTTCTGAGTAATTTTCTAGCAAAAGAATGATGATTTGTACATGTAGGAGAGAAGTGCCAGAATAGGCCCGGGAAGGAGGTGGGTTTTAAAGCCCTGTATTGAAGTTGTTAATTAAACAAGCTGAAGTTAGAAGCTGATTGTTTACCATGCACAACTGCACCAGATTCTGTGTTCACCAGTGTTAGTAAATCTACCCCACAGTATCTATTACAACATAAAACTATGCCGTTTGTATAGAAAAGAAAAAAATATATTACATTGAGACTGTATAGATAGTGATATGGCACCATGTAAGATAAAGGTGTTCAGATTCTATAATATGAAGTTCACTTGTAGGTAAAAAGTAAAATCAGGAATGCGGTTATACATAGGGGCTATATATAGATGTAAAATTAAATATAGCAAGGGGGGATCGTTTATGAAATAAATTTCTTTGCGAATGCCTCAGCATTTGCAGATTTGTAGTGAATTATTCCCATAATGTGAGAATATCGTATTTTCCCGATTGCAGTATTTTAGGAAAATACCTAATTTTGCCCACTAGATGGAGCTGGCAATCCAAAGAAATACACATATTAGAAATATTATGATTACCGTATTTATCGTCGTATAACGCACACTTTTTCCCCCTGAAAATAGGGGGAAAATAATGGGTGCGCATTATACGCCGATAGTGTACCTCGGGCTCGGAGGGGAAGGAGGGGGGGAGCGCTGCCGAGTGCCGCCGAGCGCAGCCGGAATTCACGAGCCGTCTTTCCTATTTACTCGGCTCTAACGTCACACACATAGTCCCACTCCTGCCACCGGCATTGGACCAGTGTTCTATCAATCACAGGAGCTAGTCCAATGCCGATGGCGGAGGCAGGACTGTGTATGTGACTGCCGCCGAATGAACAGGAGATGACGGCTCGGTGATTCCCTCACTCCACGAGAGAAGGTGAGGCTGCAAATGGGCACATAGGCTGCCTCTAGTAGGCAAACTAAACTTAAATAACACATAGGATGCATCTAGGCTGAAGATGGGCACATAGGCGGCACATAGACTGGAGATGGGCACATAGACTGGAGCTGGGCACATAGGCTGCATTTAGGCTGGAGCTGGGCACATAGGCTGCATTTAGGCTGGAGATGGGCACATAGGCTGCCTTTAGGCACAGATTAGGCTGCATTGAGGCTGCAGATGGACACTGACCACAACGTTTTTTTCCTGAAACTTCCCTCTGCAATTGGGGTGCGGTATTTGTTACTTCTGTACAATTGTAAGGCATTTACAAAGAAAATCTTTAAAACATAGACCCCAAGCTGCCCAGCAGTAGTAAAGAGCATAGAAGTAGATTATAGAAAAAGGTAAATCACCTGCTGGTTATTTGCATAATTGGTATTTAAATACTCATCTTTTCTTTAACTATACAATAAACTTTATTGCAAAAAAAAAAAAAAAGAATGTGGTAAGAGGAGAGGATTGGGCCTAGGGAGAGTAAAGGTGGGTCAGGGTATGTAGTCCCAGGACTGTGATGAGCTGCACATCGTCACCAGTCACTAAAGTGTCAGCAGTGTAGGATGAAATTTGAAACCATAGAGGTTGCTAAATTTGTAGAAATTTAGCATATGTGTCAGTAAAGACGAAATATTGGCAAATATTGTACCATGCTTCTTATGTGGGTGACAGGAGTGCACTTATTTCTGCACTACTGTGATCCAGGTTTAGTCGGCATCAGGTTAAAGCCTGCTGTCAGCTGATGTCACAGAACCACTCCAGCATCCTACAATAATATTGGGATCTATCCAGATGCCTAAATAGCAGCTGGCTCAGCCTCTAAGCAAACCGCTAAGAGCTTGAGCCAGCCACTCCTGCCCCCAGTGAGCACTGGAGGAGCAGAGCTGAGAGTCAGGAGCTGACAGTCACCGTTCTCTGCTCAGGGAAGCTTGGGAACTGATAGATCAGTGGTCATGTGATGCCTAAGTTCTCAATCTTAGAGCTGGTTGGGGATATAGGTGAGTACTGTATGATTATTTTGTATTGTTTTTTTTAATCCAGCACCTCTCTTTCCTTAATAGAGAATACATGTTAAAGGGTTTGTTAAGCCACTAACTGATAATTATATCATTCCCTCTGTCACATACAAAGCTGTGTCCTAGTACCTGTGCTATATTAAAAAAAAAAAAATTCTACCAATTTTAACAGCATCTCCCAGCGTTCATATGACTCCAGGCTCTCAGCTCTCCTTGTGTTATAGCTCCAGCGGGCAGGGATGAGATTCCCCTGCTGACGTCAGCCAGGGAGGCGGGGAGGAGAGGAGCAGAGAGCCTGGAGTCATGTGATTGCTGGAAGACACTGTTAACACTGTGACAGAGGGGATGATATAATGATCAGTTTGTTTTGAAGCAGTGGGGAGAGGAGAAGACCGGCGCTAGTTAGAGCTGACAGGCAGGTAGGAGAGGAGGGATGAGGACAGAGGAGACACAGAGAGAGCTGCAGATAGCAGCTTGTGATGGAGCCACATACTCTGACCATGGTGTCAGGGCTCAGCAACCCTGATATATTGTGGTCAGTGTACAGAGGGGAGTGTAGAAACTGGCAGGATCAGCCAGGTATTTAAGGTGATACAGGGGGGCAAAATACACAGCACAAACACTGTGCTGTATAACATGCTTTAAGGAAGCAGGATCCATTTTTGTTATTTGTTGGGTTAACAAACACTTTAAACTCGAATAATGCACAAAAAAATTAAATCTTCCTATTTTTTTCAGACTTTTTAAAAAGAGGAACTTTATGTGAAAAAAATCATTTTCAGCCAGGATTTTTAATGCAAAGACATGCTTTGTCTCTTCTGCAATAATGTTGCTTACCTGCCTGTCCGACCCATACAGTGAGCCATGCAATTGAAGTTCACTGTAGAAATTCGGCATTGCATTGCATTGCATTGCCATGGCTGATTGAACTCCCATGCATGTACTTTAACCCCCTCCTGATAAGCTTTTGCATATATACAGCCTCACAGAAGTGGATCTTTATCTGTGGAAGTCACATATGTGCGTACTTGTGTTTGTGCTAAGAGCACAGAGATCTCACTGAGAGCCCAGGATCTTGTGCTATAGACCAGAAACTGGGAAGCCTGGTTCCCAATCACCTGATCACTGTGACAACCTCTGACTGGCTGTGTTTTTTTAACTCCTCTTGAATGAAGAAAAAATACATTGTATCTTTTTATTCTCGCTATGGGAGAAATTTTTAAACAAAGCAGTGTGTGTAAGAAAAATAGCAAAAAAAATAAAGAAAAGATTGCTAGATCAGGGTTTGATTTAGTTTAGATGCAAGGTTAGGGTGATATGTCAGAGAAAAAGGTCAGGGTCAGTGCATTTCAGTAGGATTAAAAAATAAGTATTTTTAAATTTAGTATCAGTGTCAATAAGGGATACAACATTTCCTAAATCATAGACAGAACACTCATCAGGGTATTCATTTTAATATTCAACCGCTGCAGAATTAAACTGCTTTTTTTCCACGTTTTAAAGTAGTAGTACCCCAGCATTCACAACTTTTAAGCCCACGTACAGGAGATGCTTCACCTGTGGTGCAGGAACTTGAGGTGTGTCAAGCATCTAAGTCCATTAATGCTTAAAATCTACTATTATTACACCAAAACCCAAAAAAACAAATATAGATAGTTTGAAGGACTATAGGCCGATCGCACTTACCCTGATAATAATGAAGTGCTTTGAGGGTCTGGTTTTACAATGTATTAAGACAGCTTTACCGAGTAGCTTTGACCCTCATCAATTTCCGTACAAAGCCAATAGAAGCACTAAGGATGCTATTGCTCTTGGCTACATGTGGCTTTAAGTCATCTGGAACACTCTGGCAACTATGTCAGAATGTTGTTTATTGACTATAGTTTGGCTTTCAACACCGTTGTCACAGATCTATTGGTGGAGAAGGTGTTGAAGCCAAATTTGCCCCCTTCCCTTTGCTCTTGGATAGAGGACTTCCTGGTAGACAGCCCCCAGGTGGTCAAACTGGGTAAGCATGTTTCTTCCCAGTGTGTGGCCAGCATAGGAGTACCACAGGGTTGTGTTCTGATCCCTCTTCTTTACTCTCTAAGTCTATACACTTGTGATTATACTCCTTGCTTTTCTACAAATAGCATAATCAAATTCGTATATGATACCACCATAGTAGGTTGCATCACAAGAGGAGATGAGAAGCATTATCGGGAAGAGGTGGCTAACTTAGTAGAGTGCTGCTTGGCAATATGTCCCTAAACAC
The DNA here is from genome assembly GCA_029574335.1 of Rana kukunoris. NCBI lineage: Eukaryota > Metazoa > Chordata > Amphibia > Anura > Ranidae > Rana > Rana kukunoris. Next base: position 351,922,862 of record CM056049.1, on the reverse strand, counting down.
TGGGAAGACCAAGGAATTAATCATTAATTTTAGGAAGAGTAGGACTGACATGGTTCCACTTACCATCAGAGGAGAACTAGTAGAGCAGGTATCTGTTTTTAAGTTTTTAAGCATTAATATTTCAGAAAATGTATCCTGGTCATCAAACATGACAGCTGTCACCAAGAAGTGTCAGCAATGGTTATACTTCCTGAGACTTCTCATGAAAAATAGCCTAGAGAAAAACATCTCATGCCACGTATACACGACCGGTTTTCAAGATGTGAAAAATTACATTTTTTTAAATGGTCAATAAAAACAATCGTGTGTAGGCTCCACAGCATGTTTTATGACGTAAAAAATGGGCATGAAAAATTTAGAACATGCTCTAAATTTGCGCATCGTTTTTCACGTTGTATTTTTTCACGTGAAAAACAGTTGTGTGTATGCTTTAACGACGTGTAAAAAACGCGCATGCTCAGAAGCAAGTTATGAGGAAGCGCTTGTTCTGGTAAAACTAGCATTCGGAATGGAGATAGCACATTCGTCACACTGTAACAGACTGAAAAGCACGAAGACTGAAAAGCGTGAATTGTCTCTCACCAAACTTTTACTAACACAAAATCAGCAAAAGCAGCCCCAATTGTGGCGCCATCTAAATGGTACTTCACCTTTATAGTGCCGTTGTACGTGTTGTACGTCACCACGCTTTGCTCGAGCATTTTTTTTTTCACGATTGTGTGTAGGCAAGGCAGGCGTGACAAGAATCACATCGAAAAAAAATGTTTTTTTCTAGACCATTAAAAATGGTTGTGTGTACGCAGCATTATAGTCCTTCTATCACTCCTCTTTTGAGAGTGTGCTGACATATTGTATTTTAGCCTGGTATCCCAACTGCACACTAGCAGAAAAAGCTTCCCTTCAGAAAATAATAAATGCTGCACAAAAGGTTGTGGGCGGTAATTTAACTTCTATAAACACAATTTACAAGTCCCGTTGTGTCAGCAGTAGATAAAACAGTCTGACCAAGTGTATGGGGCTTAACAATACTATTGTTAAGCCCCATACACTTGGTCAGACTGTTTTAACAACAAACATAAAAACTATCGTTTTCCGATCGTTCTCAGAAAATTCGTTTGTTTTTAAACTGCATCAGAAAACCATTTTTGGGTTCAAAACTCTGGCCAACTGATCTCCCTTCAGATGAAAATCCACAGAAAAGTTTATTTGGCTTTACTGTACTAGTGTACTCACTACTCAGCACAAAAGAGAAGCTGCTTTCAGTCACTGAGGCTGGTCATACATGTTCAATTTTCTTGTACAATTTTCTTTTAGATTTACCAAAAACCATATAATATGAGGTCAAACTAAACAACACTTTCAATTGTATGCAATCAGGCAGGCCCTTGCAATACATAGTTGAAGGTAAATCTAAAAAAAATTGTACAGAAAATTGTACAGAAAATTGTATCATGTATGGCCAGCCTAACTCTCTGGCCATTCAAAAAAACGATAAACAAAAGATTTGCATTTGAATCCGTTTTCTTTTGTTATTTTCATATGTTGATATGACACCTATAACAAAAGATTTGCCTTCAGTATTTTGAATACACAATACAAACAGAAAAAGGAATTCATTCAATATACATAATGAAATTCTTTTGTTATAAATGTCATTGAACAATGAACATACAACTGACACTAACAAAAGAAAAGCATTCAAGATACACAGAATGCAAATTGACGAAAATTCACGATAATTATTGTCTAACAAGAAACGAACATGAATTAAACAGAATAACGAACCATCCCGCATGTACGAAAATATAACGGTAACGGAAATACGAAACGATCAGAATACGAAAAAATCGCGTCGTACGAAAAACGAACGGAAACGAACAGACGGGACCATACGAAACGGAACAAAAAAAAACACATTTTTTTTCTGTGCACATGTCTAGTCAGCAGGGCAGGCAAAATAGTGAGTGACCCGTCCCACCCTGCAAATAATGTTTTTGAACTCCTGCCATCTGGCAGTAGGTTCAGAAACATAAAGGTGAGGACAAACTGATTTAAGGAAAGTTTCTTTCCAGGAACTACCAATGTCCTAAGTCAGAGATCTACAAACTCCAGCTGTTGTGGAACTACACGTCCCATGAGGCATTGTAAAACTCTGACATTCACAGACATGACTAGGCATGATGAGAATTGTAGTTCCTGAACAACTGGAGGGCCATAGTTTGGAGACCCCTGTCCTAAGTGGCCAACTTTGAATAATATTATCTAACTGTGGGGGGGTCTGGCTTTGCGGCAGTGGTGGGGGTTCTTTTTTGACTTTTTTTCCCAAATAACTATTTTTTTATTTTTCGTAAAAGGTCAGTACAAAATATAGCGATGTTTCAAGTGTAAAAAAGAAGTACAAAAAATTCAGCTTAAGGTACTTGCACAGTGATTTCACGATTATTCGTACATCCAGTAACCTTTAAAACAACTGGAAATCAAAGAAGAAGGAAAGAAGAAAAGGAAGAGTGGGAGAAGAGATAGAAGAGAAAGAAGAGAAAAAGAAAAACGAGGGGGGGGGAGGCAGGCTAGGAGAGCGAAGACGGTAATGTACCTCGGTATTCTGGTCGTCGGCTCACGGCGGGTCCTCCCTAGCATGCCACCTCTCCCAGACAAGGTCGTGATCGTCCAACCTGTCCCGGATCCTGGCTGTCATCTTTTCCATAAGTTCTACATCCTTGACCCGAGCATAGAGGGCCTCCTGGGATGGGGGTATCGCCTTCTTCCAGTGGAGTGCTATCAAGCACCTCGCAGCTGTGAGAATGTGTCTAAGTAGCTTCTTATAAGGCTTGGCTATGTGGGGTTGAGAGAGGCCCAGAAGGAATAGCTTCGGGGAGAGGGGTATGGGCGCCTCAAAGAGGCGGGACAGGAGCTCTCGCGTCAGAGTCTAGGACGGGACAATCAGGGGGCAGGTCCAATATATGTGGAACAGTGTGCCCCTAGACTGGTTGCATCGCCAGCATCGGTCAGAGGTGCAAGGGTAAATCTTGTGGAGAACGTCCGGGGTCAGGTACCAAAAGAACAGCACTTTGTACGTGTTTTCCCTATAAAGGGTACATATAGAGCTTTTGGCCTCCTGTCTCCATACCGCCCCCCCACTCCTCCTCCGAGAACACCTCTCCCAGCTCCCTCTCCCATCGGAGCATATAAGCGTGTTTACCTTTGTATTGTAGGGAGTTCTCATTCAGAATTTGATATATGTCTGATATAAGGCCCCTGCACGCTGTGCCCTCAAGCATGATACGTTCAAATGGACTTGGTTTCGAGAAGTGGAGCCGGGGGGGGGGCTATTGTGTGGGCGTAGTGGTGAATCTGTAAGTAGCTGAAAAAGGCCTGTCGTGGGAGGTTATGTTTGGCTTGGAGGTCAGTAAAGGAGAGCAGGGTGCGACTTTTTAGGCTTTTTATATGTGGGCAAATTGTTTACATGTATGGGGCTTTTGTTCTCAAACAATAGGTGCTGGAACTTAACCCAGAAAACTCTCCCCCTACACACACCCTCCGAATCACATCAAATAGTGGGTGTGTTCTGTCAAATTTCACAAAAACAGTAGGAGGATCTTAAAGGGGCATTAACCTCCCTGGCGGTATGATTCTTTCAGATTTTAGGTGCTGAAAGTGATACAATTGTTTTGCCTGGAAATTTGGCGTTTTATATTGTAGGCCTGTAATTCTTAGGAATAACTCACTTAAATCTGCCCAAACAAGAGTCTAGTAGATATCCCTGGTATGATAACGTTTAAAACACAAAATCATAAATTATAATATAATAAATAACTATTAATAAGTATAACAAATAATAATATAATAATTATAAAAATTATTACTTTCAGTGTTTGATGACGAATTTCTCCACAAATCACTATCGCTCAATTCTGCAAATGATTCTAATTTATTTCTGTTTTTTTAGCTGGTCTAAAACCACTTTTGACATACAGGGACACTTTTTGGTTGCTATGGACAATTTACAGTTTCCAGGCAGAAAGAACAATCTTTATTATATAAAAGTGCATGCAGAACACTGGGCAAACCACTAGGGACAAAAGAGGTGTGTAATTATTTTATACAGTACTGTAATCTGTAGGAGTACAGTATACTGTATGTGTACTGTGTTTGTTTGTTTTTTAATCTGGTGCCGATCTCTGCCCCCGTGCGTCATAACGTCGAAGGGAACAGAGCTCGGCGGCACACGGGCACTGTGTGAATCGAGCGAGAAGACAGCTCGATCACACAGCGGGAAGACATCGCAGGATCCAGGGGAGAAGGTAAGTAATCTCCGCCTGGATACTACGATGCGATCCCGAGTCTGGCTTGTCTTTTCTATTTGTCTTGCTTGGGAATACCGCTAATGGTACTGGATTTCCATCCCGAGCCAGACTTGGGATTACCGCCAGGGAGGTTAAATACCAGGATTGCATTACATACAGAGTGCAGAGCTGTCACTTGTAAATACAGAAACCAGACTTCTGTGTTTACAAGTGATTGTGGTGAGCAGTCATTAAAGGGTTTGAGCCCCTAGGAGCTGTGGTGGCTCAACGTGATTGGCACTGCGCTGACAAGCCATTCACCTCTGCAGCCAAGGGTTCGGATCCCGGTCTCGGCTACATGTGAATTGAGTTTGGTGGTCTCAGCCCGGCTCCCGGTGGGTGTCCTATGCAAGGTACGCCTGTGATTAGTACGCCCACCCCCCCCCCCCCACAAAAAAACCACCACACTTGCACGCACACGAAATTGGTTTAAAACACATGCACTTTGGCCATGCGGTCTCTTAAATAAAAGAGAGGCGAAGGACCTACGGGGCTGGCTGGGTGGGCTAGGCCCCCTCACTCCCTCATAGGGGGAGTCCCTCTGCCCCATTGGGTTCCCGTTGGGCCCCAGTTGGGCTCCCAAGAGGAGCAGGTAGGGCGGGGTGAGTGGGAGGCCCCCCTTCACACCCGCCATTGCCACCAGGGGCATGGAGAAGGATGGCGATTGCCTCCGGGGGGAGGGTCTGCCTACTCCCAACTCCTGCAGTCCGGCTCCTCTCTCTCGAGTTCACGCACAAAAATACACTTTAAAAAAAAAAAAAAAAAAAAGGGTTTGAGCCAGAGGTAGTGGAACTGATTTCCACCAAGTTCCCCCTGAAAAAAAGCCCTGATTCTGAGGATGTTATATGTTTAGATATGTGTGGAGCTTTTATAGAATTTTATTGTAATTTGCATTGCAATGACAATAAATTATGTATATTATCTTATCTAAATATGTCTTAGTTTGGATAACAAAGCAACATGCGCACTATTGCACATTTGTTTCTTGGCCTTACTACGGGTACAAACAACAAGTGATATACACATTCTGTGATGCCTGTTTTCCTAACGCTATAACTTTTGCGCAAAAAAATCAATATACACTTATTGCTATTTTTTACCAAAAATATGTAGAAGAACACATATTGGCCTAAACTGATGAAGAGTTAATTTTTCTTGGATATTTATTTTATCAAAAAGTAAAAAATATTAGTTTTGTTTAGGGCTGTGCAAATTAACTTTTAATTAATCGATTAATCTTTAATTTTTATGATCGATCAAAATCTTTTTGATCGATTAAAATTCTTTTTCTTGGTACTCGCCTCTCCGCAGGCTTCTGGGCCTTCAGGGGATTCCATCGGAGATCCAGTGACGTCACAGACAACCCGGCGGGACTTGCCATGTCCATCTGAAGGGCTCCTTTGCTGTACTTTCATTTCTGCATGCCGGCGAGACCTTACTATCTGCCACACGCAAGTGCTATGTTACACTTCCCTCTATCAACCTGGGATTCTACAACTATCCACTGGGAGTTGTGATAGTTCCCTTCATGGGACATCTACATGCCGACGGACTGATGTTAACCTTTCCTCATCTGGATTCAGCAGTGGCATCATTGTACACATTTTTATACCAGTATCATACTTAGCTACATGTTTTTATGACTGCTTTTGGTACCATTTGGTATTACTCGCAACATTTTTACAGTTTATGTAGCTACATCGATTTTATCTCCAGTGCAATATTTATTTTGTTACCTACTTAAAGACTATACAAGTTTTATTGCTATTCCCATTGAGCGCTGCCTTTGTGTGTTTTTTGTATCCGGCTATCCATTTTTCCAGTGGTTGGTAGCTGCACTGGGAATCAGCCTGCAAGGAGATCAGCTAAAAGTAGTTGGATCTGTATGTGCGTTATAATTAATCGAAATTAGTAGATTAATCGATTAAAAAAAATAAACGATTAATCGAACACAAAATTTTGATCAGTAACAGCCCTAGTTTTGTTCAAAACTGTCTATTTTTTGATGTTTTTTTGACGCAATTTTTTTTATTACATTCAGCTGTCAGCGGGGAACCTCATCAGTTGTTAAGGACACATTGCTCCTTAACAACGCTGTATATACTACTGGTAATAAATAAGTCGGCTACTGCTACTCGTTAAATTACTGCATGTTTTAATTTTTGAAAAACACTGTGCAGTATCTTACCACATACTCAGATGTGGTAAGATACCACTTTGTGAATGGGGCCCATTGTTATTGTGCCTTATATGAAGATAAGGTACAGTATGTAATGTTTCAAGATTCTTCCTTAACCTCCCTGGCGGTATGATTCTGTCTGGAATTACGTACCAAAAGCGGTACAATTATTTTTCATGGAAATTCTGCGTTTTATACTGTAGGCCTGCAATTTTTAGGAATAACTCACTTAAATTTGTCCAAACCAGAGTCTAGTAAACATCTCTGGTATGATAAAGTTTGAAACACAAAATCATAAAATTATAATATAATAAATGACTATAAATAATTATAACAAATAATAATGTAATTATAATAAAAATTATTCACTAATGTAATCAAATCAAAATCACTGAAATTTGCTCAGTTGCAGAATTTGCTCAGTCGCTGTCATTACTTTTATTTTTTTATGACGAATTTCCCCACAAATCGCTATCGCTCAATTCTGCAAGTGATTATCATTTATTATCGCTGTTTTCTAGCTGCTCTAAAATCACTTTTGACATAAAGGGACACTTTTGGTTGCTATGGACAATCTACAGTTTGCAGGCACAAAAAAAATGTTTTTATTATGTAAAAGGACATGCAGGGCACTGGGCAGACCACTAGGGACAAAGGGGGTGTGTACTTTTTACATACAGTACTGTAATCTATAAGATTACAGTATTCTGTATGTAATGTGTTTGTTTACTTTTTTGAATTTGCCGCCGGTCTCCGCCCCCGTGCGCCGTTACGTCGCAGGGAACGGAGATTGGCAGCGCGCGGGCACTGTGTGAGTCGAATGGAGGACGCCATTCGCTCACACAGCGGGGATGCATCGCTGGATCCAGGGACAAGGTAAGTACAGTATACCCAGCCTGGATACAAGGTAAGCCAGCGCGCTGCAGGCTCTGCATATTCACCCCGAGCTGACTCGGGGATACCGATTTTTACATAAAAAATCCACCCCGAGTCACGCTCGGGGATACCGGCAGGGGGGTTAAAAAAAAGAAATATATATATATATATATATATATATATATATATATATATAGATATATCTATATATATATATATATATATATATATATATATATATAGATATCTATATCTATATCTATATATATATATGTATATATATATATATATATATTATATATATATATATATATATATATAAAAACAGTTGCAAGCAAAAGTATGTGAACCCTTTTGGAATGATATGGATTTCTGCACAAATTGGTCATAAAATGTGATCTGATCTTCATCTAAGTCACAACAATAGACAATCACAGTCTGCTTAAACTAATAACACATAAAGAACTAAATGTTACCATGTTTTTATTGAACACACCATGTAAACATTCACAGTGCAGGTGGAAAAAGTATGTGAACCCTTGGATTTAATAACTAGTTGAACCTCCTTTGGCAGCAATAACTTCCACCAAACGTTTCCTGTAGTTGCAGATCAGACATGCACAACGGTCAGGAGTAATTATTGACCATTCCTAGTTAAAGAACTGTTTCAGTTCAGCAATATTCTTGGGATGTCTGGTGTGAATCACTTTCTTGAGGTCATGCCACTGCATCTCAATCGGATTGAGGTCAAGACTTTGACTGGACCACTTCACAAGGCGTATTTTCTTCTGTTTAAGCCATTCTGTTGTTGATTTACTTCTATGCTTTGAGTCGTTGTCCTGTTGCAACACCCATCTGTTTAGCTTCAGCTGACAGATGGCCTTAAGTTCTCCTGCAAAATGTCTTGATAAACTTGGGAATACATTTTTCTTCGATGATATCAATCCGTCCAGGCGCTGATGCAGCAAAGCAGCCCAAACCAAAATAATCATGCCCCCACCACCATACTTCACAGTTGGGATGAAGTTTTGATGTTGGTGTCCTGTGACTCTTTTTCCCCACGCATAGTGTTGTGTGTTTCTTCTAAATAACTCAACTTTGGTTTCATCTGTCCACAGAATATGTTGCCAGTACTGTTGTGGAACATCCAGGTGCTCTTGTGCAAACTGTAAACGTGCAGCAATGTTTTTTTGGACAGCAGTGGCTTCCTCTGTGGCATCCTCCCATGAAACCCATTCTTGTTTAGTGTTTTTTTTTTACGGATCGTAGATTCGCTAACAGGGATGTTAGCATATGCCAGAGACTTTTGTAAGTCTTTAGCTGACACTCTAGGATTCTTCGTCACCTCATTGTGCTGTGCTCTTGCAGTCATCTTTACAGGACGGCCACTCCCAGGGAGAGTAGCAGCAGTGCTGAACTTTCTCCATTTATAGACAATTTGTCTTACCATGGACTGATGAACAGCAAGGCTTTTGGAGATATTTTTTATAACCCTTTCCAGCTTTATGCAAGTCAACAATTGTTAATCGTAGGTCTTCTGAGAGCTCTTTTGTGCGAAGCATCATTCACATAAGGCAATGCTTCTTGTGAAAAGCAAGCCCAGAATTGGTGTGTGTTTTTTATAGGGCAGGGCAGCTGTAACCAACATCTCCAATCTCATCTCATTAATTGGACTCCAGTTGGCTGACACCTAACTCCAATTAGCACTTGGAGATGTCATTAGTCTAGGTCAGGGGTCTCCAAACTTTTTACTTCGAGGGCCGCATTGTATATTTTACAGATATTCGTGGGCCGAAAAAGCAATTTTTAAATTACTCCTCAGCTATGGAATAGAGCAGAATTAAAAAAAAGGCTACCATTAGCAGGGCTGGATGGTGCACCTGTATCCTCCGTCCGCACCTAAATGCCAGAGCCTTGTGCACCAGGGCCAAATATTAAGTGTGCATGAGGCCTTACATCAGTGTTCCCCATCAGAGCCCCCTCCACATCCACATCCCCTTCAGAGCCACCACCACATCCACATCCCCATCAGGGCCACCACCACATCCATATCAGAGCCACCACCACATCCACATCCCCATTAGAGCCATCACCACATCCCCACCAGAGCCATCACCACATCCATATCCCCACCAGAACCATCACCACATCCCCATCAGGGCAACCACCACATCCACATCCCCACCAGGACCACCACTACATCCTCATCAGAGCCATCACCACATCCACAACCCCATCAGAGCCACCACCACATCCACATCCCCACCAGAGCCATCACCACATCCCCATCCCCATCAGAGTCATCACCACATCCACATCCCCATCAGAGCCATCACCACATCCCCATCAGGGCAACCACCACATCCACATCCCCACCAGGACCACCACTACATCCTCATCAGAGCCATCACCACATCCACAACCCCATCAGAGCCACCACCACATCCACTTCCCCACCAGAGCCATCACCACATCCCCATCCCCATCAGAGTCATCACCACATCCACATCCCCATCAGAGCCATCACCACATCCATATCCCCACCAGAGCCATCACCACATCCCCATCAGAACCACCACCACATCAGAGCCACCACCACATCCACATCCCCATTAGAGCCATCACCACATCCCCACCAGAGCCATCACCACATCCACATCCCCACCAGAGCCATCACCACATCCCCATCCCCATCCCCATCAGAGCCATCACCACATCCCCACCAGAGCCATCACCACATCCCCATCCCACCAGAGCCATCACCACATCCCCACCAGAGCCATCACCACATCCCCATGCCCACCAGAGCCATCACCACCTCCCCATCAGAGCCATCACCACATCCCCATGCCCACCAGAGCCATCAACACATTCCCATCAGAGCCATCACCACATCCCCATGCCCACCAGAGCCATCACCACATCCCCCCCAGAGCCATCACCACATCCCCATCCCCACCAGAGCCATCACCACATCCCCACCAGAGCCATCACCACATCCACATGCCCACCAGAGGCATCACCACCTCTCCATCAGAGCCATCACCACATCCCCATGCCCACCATAGCCATCACCACATCCCCATCAGAGCCATCACCACATCCCCATCAGAGCCATCACCACATCCCCATGCCCACCAGAGCCATCACCACATCCCCACCAGAGTCATCACCACATCCCCATCCCCACCAGAGCCATCACCACATCCCCATCCCCATCAGAGCCATCACCACATCCCCACCAGAGCTATCACCACATCCCCATGCCCACCAGAGCCATCACCACATCCCCATGCCCACCAGAGCCATCACTACATCCCCATCCCCATCAGAGCCATCACCACATCCCCACCAGATACATCACCACATCCCCATGCCCACCAGAGACATCACCACATCCCCATGCCCACCAGAGACATCACCACATCCCCATCAGAGCTATCACCACATCCCCACCAGAGCCATCACAACATCCCCATCCCCACCAGATCCCTTCACAACATCCCCATCCCCACCAGAGCCATCACCACATCCCCACCAGATACATCACCACATCCCCATGCCCACCAGAGACATCACCACATCCCCATGCCCACCAGAGCCATCACCACATCCCCATCAGAGCATCACCACATCCCCACCAGAGCCATCACAACATCCCCATCCCCACCAGATCACCACATCCCCACCAGAGCCATCACCACATCCCCACCAGAGCCATCACTACATCCCCATGCCAGCCAGAGCCATCACCACATCCCCATGCTCACCAGAGCCATCACCACATCCCCATGCCCACCAGAGCCATCACCACATCCCCATCCCCATCAGAGCCATCACCACATCCACATCCCCACCAGAGCCATCACCACATCCCCACCAGAGCCATCACCACATCCCCATGCCCACCAGAGCCATCACCACATCCCCATCAGGGCAACCACCACATCCACATCCCCACCAGGACCACCACTACATCCTCATCAGAGCCATCACCACATCCACAACCCCATCAGAGCCACCACCACATCCACATCCCCACCAGAGCCATCACCACATCCCCATCCCCATCAGAGTCATCACCACATCCATATCCCCATCAGAGCCATCACCACATCCCCATCAGAACCACCACCACATCCACATCAGAGCCACCACCACATCCACATCCCCATTAGAGCCATCACCACATCCCCACCAGAGCCATCACCACATCCACATCCCCACCAGAGCCATCACCATATCCCCATCCCCATCCCCATCAGAGCCATCACCACATCCCTACCAGAGCCATCACCACATCCCCATCCCACCAGAGCCATCACCACATCCCCACCAGAGCCATCACCACATCCCCATGCCCACCAGAGCCATCACCACCTCCCCATCAGAGCCATCACCACATCCCCATGCCCACCAGAGCCATCAACACATTCCCATCAGAGCCATCACCACATCCCCATGCCCACCAGAGCCATCACCACATCCCCCCCAGAGCCATCACCACATCCCCATCCCCACCAGAGCCATCACCACATCCCCACCAGAGCCATCACCACATCCACATGCCCACCAGAGGCATCACCACCTCTCCATCAGAGCCATCACCACATCTCCATGCCCACCAGAGCCATCACCACATCCCCATCAGAGCCATCACCACATCCCCATGCCCACCAGAGCCATCACCACATCCCCACCAGAGCCATCACCACATCCCCATCCCCACCAGAGCCATCACCACATCCCCATCCCCATCAGAGCCATCACCACATCCCCACCAGAGCTATCACCACATCCCCATGCCCACCAGAGCCATCACCACATCCCCATGCCCACCAGAGCCATCACCACATCCCCACCAGAGCCATCATCACATACCCATGCCCACCAGAGCCATCACCACATCCCCATGCCCACCAGAGCCATCACCACATCCCAATCAGAGCCATCACTACATCCCCATCCCCATCAGAGCCATCACCACATCCCCACCAGAGACATCACCACATCCCCATGCCCACCAGAGACATCACCACATCCCCATGCCCACCAGAGCCATCACCACATCCCCATCAGAGCTATCACCACATCCCCACCAGAGCCATCACAACATCCCCATCCCCACCAGAGCCATCACCACATCCCCACCAGAGCCATCACTACATTCCCATGCCAGCCAGAGCCATCACCACATCCCCATGCCCACCAGAGCCATCACCACATCCCCATCCCCATCAGAGCCATCACCACATCCACATCCCCACCAGAGCCATCACCACATCCCCACCAGAGCCATCACCACATCCCCATGCCCACCAGAGCCATCACCACATCCCCATGCCCACCAGAGCCATCACCATATCCCCATATCCACCAGAGCCATCACCACATCCCCATGCCCATCAGAGCCATCACCACATCCCCACCAGAGCCATCACCACATCCCCATGCCCACCAGAGCCATCACCACATCCCCATGCCCACCATAGCCAGCACCACATCCCCATGCCCACCAGAGCCATCACCACATCCCCATCAGAGCCATCACCACATCCCTATCCCCACCAGAGCCATCACCACATCCCCACCAGAGCCATTACCACATCACCACATCCCCACCAGAGCCATCACCATCCCCACCAGAGCCATCACTACATCCCCATGCCCACCAGAGCCATCACCACATCCCCATGCCCACCAGAGCCATCACCACATCCCCATCAGAGCCATTACCACATCCCTATCCCCACCAGAGCCATCACCACATCCCCACCAGAGCCATCATCACATCCCCATGCCCACCAGAGCCATCACCACATCCCCATACCCACCAGAGCCATCACCACATCCCCATGCCCACCAGAGCCATCACCACATCCCCTATCAGAGCCATCACCACATCCCCATCCCCATTAGAGCCATCACCACATCCCCACCAGAGACATCACCACATCCCCATGCCCACCAGAGACATCACCACATCCCCATGCCCACCAGAGACATCACCACATCCCCATCAGAGCCATCGCCACATCCCCACCAGAGCCATCACAACATCCCCATCCCCACCAGATCCCTTCACAACATCCCCATCCCCACCAGAGCCATCACCACATCCCCACCAGAGCCATTACCACATCCCCATGCCCACCAGAGCCATCACCACATCCCCATGCCCACCAGAGCCATCACCACATCCCCATCCCCATCAGAGCCATCACCACATCCACATCCCCACCAGAGCCATCACCACATCACCACCAGAGCCATCACCACATCCCCATGCCCACCAGAGCCATCACCACATCCCCATGCCCACCAGAGCCATCACCATATCCCCATATCCACCAGAGCCATCACCACATCCCCATGCCCATCAGAGCCATCACCACATCCCCACCAGAGCCATCACCACATCCCCACCAGAGCCATCACCACATCCCCATGCCCACCAGAGCCATCACCACATCCCCATGCCCACCATAGCCAGCACCACATCCCCATGCCCACCAGAGCCATCACCACATCCCCATCAGAGCCATCACCACATCCCTATCCCCACCAGAGCCATCACCACATCCCCACCAGAGCCATTACCACATCACCATCCCCACCAGAGCCATCACCATCCCCACCAGAGCCATCACTACATCCCCATGCCCACCAGAGCCATCACCACATCCCCATGCCCACCAGAGCCATCACCACATCCCCATCAGAGCCATTACCACATCCCTATCCCCACCAGAGCCATCACCACATCCCCACCAGAGCCATCATCACATCCCCATGCCCACCAGAGCCATCACCACATCCCCATACCCACCAGAGCCATCACCACATCCCCATGCCCACCAGAACCATCACCACATCCCCATCAGAGCCATCACCACATCCCCATCCCCATTAGAGCCATCACCACATCCCCACCAGAGACATCACCACATCCCCATGCCCACCAGAGACATCACCACATCCCCATGCCCACCAGAGACATCACAACATCCCCATCAGAGCCATCGCCACATCCCCACCAGAGCCATCACAACATCCCCATCCCCACCAGATCCCTTCACAACATCCCCATCCCCACCAGAGCCATCACCACATCCCCACCAGAGCCATCACCACATCCCCATGCCCACCAGAGCCATCACCACATCCCCATGCCCACCAGAGCCATCACCACATCCCCATCCCCATCAGAGCCATCACCACATCCACATCCCCACCAGAGCCATCACCACATCCCCATGCCCACCAGAGCCATCACCACATCCCCATGCCCACCAGAGCCATCACCACATCCCCATGCCCACCAGAGCCATCACCACATCCCCATATCCACCAGAGCCATCACCACATCCCCATGCCCATCAGAGCCATCACCACATCCCCACCAGAGCCATCACCACATCCCCTTGCCCACCAGAGCCATCACCACATCCCCATGCCCACCAGAGCCATCACCACATCCCCATGCCCACCATAGCCAGCACCACATGCCCATGCCCACCAGAGCCATCACCACATCCCCATCAGAGCGATCACCACATCCCTATCCCCACCAGAGCCATCACCACATCCCCACCAGAGCCATTACCACATCACCATCCCCACCAGAGCCATCACCATCCCCACCAGAGCCATCACTACATCCCCATGCCCACCAAAGCCATCACCACATCCCCATGCCCACCAGAGCCATCACCACATCCCCATCAGAGCCATCACCACATCCCTATCCCCACCAGTGCCATTACCACATCCCCACCAGAGCCATTACCACATCACCATCCCCACCAGAGCCATCACCATCCCCACCAGAGCCATCACTACATCCCCATGCCCACCAGAGCCATCACCACATCCCCATCAGAGCCATCACCACATCCCCATGCCCACCAGAGCCATCACCACATCCCCACCAGAGCCATCACCACATCCCCATGCCCACCAGAGCCAGCACCACATCCCCATGCCCACCAGAGCCATCACCACATCCCCATCAGAGCCATCACCACATCCCTATCCCCACCAGAGCCATCACCACATCCCCATCAGAGCCATCACCACATCCCTATCCCCACCAGAGCCATCACCACATCCCCACCAGAGCCATCAACACATCCCCATGCCCACCAGAGCCATCACCACATCCCCATACCCACCAGAGCCATCACCACATCCCCATGCCCACCAGAGCCATCACCACATCCCCATCAGAGCCATCACCACATCCCCATCCCCATTAGAGCCATTACCACATCCCCACCAGAGACATCACCACATCCCCATGCCCACCAGAGACATCACCACATCCCCATGCCCACCAGAGACATCACCACATCCCCATCAGAGCCATCACCCCATCCCCACCAGAGCCATCACAACATCCCCATCCCCACCAGATCCCTTCACAACATCCCCATCCCCACCAGAGCCATCACCACATCCCCACCAGAGCCATCACTACATCCCCATGCCCACCAGAGCCATCACCACATCCCCATGCCCACCAGAGCCATCACCACATCCCCATGCCCACCAGAGCCATCACCACATCCCCATCCCCATCAGAGCCATCACCACATCCACATCCCCACCAGAGCCATCACCACATCCCCACCAGAGCCATCACCACATCCCCATGCCCACCAGAGCCATCACCACATCCCCATACCCACCAGAGCCATCACCACATCCCCATATCCACCAGAGCCATCACCACATCCCCATGCCCATCAGAGCCATCACCACATCCCCACCAGAGCCATCACCACATCCCCTTGCCCACCAGAGCCATCACCACATTCCCATGCCCACCAGAGCCATCACCACATCCCCATGCCCACCATAGCCAGCACCACATCCCCATGCCCACCAGAGCCATCACCACATCCCCATCAGAGCCATCACCACATCCCTATCCCCACCAGAGCCATCACCACATCCCCACCAGAGCCATTACCACATCACCATCCCCACCAGAGCCATCACCATCCCCACCAGAGCCATCACTACATCCCCATGCCCACCAGAGCCATCACCACATCCCCATGCCCACCAGAGCCATCACCACATCCCCATCAGAGCCATCACCACATCCCTATCCCCACCAGTGCCATCACCACATCCCCACCAGAGCCATTACCACATCACCATCCCCACCAGAGCCATCACCATCCCCACCAGAGCCATCACTACATCCCCATGCCCACCAGAGCCATCACCACATCCCCATGCCCACCAGAGCCATCACCACATCCCCATCAGAGCCATCACCACATCCCTATCCCCACCAGAGCCATCACCACATCCCCACCAGAGCCATCACCACATCACCATCCCCACCAGAGCCATCACCATCCCCACCAGAGCCATCACCACATCCCCATGCCCACCAGAGCCATCACCACATTCCCATCAGAGCCATCAGAGCCATCACCACATCCCCATGCCCACCAGAGTCATCACCACATCCCCACCAGAGCCATCACCACATCCCCATGCCCACCAGAGCCATCTACACATCCCTATGCCCACCAGAGCCATCACCACATCCCCATGCCCACCAGAGCCACCAACACATCCCCACCAGAGCCATCACCACATCCCCATCCCCACAGAGCCATCACCACATCCCCACCAGAGCCATCACCACATCCCCATCCCCATCAGAGCCATCACCACATCCCCATCCCCATCAGAGCCATCACCACATCCCCATGCCCACCAGAGTCATCACCACATCCCCACCAGAGCCATCACCACATCCCCATGCCCACCAGAGCCATCACCACATCCCCACCAGAGCCATCACCACATCCCCATGCCCACCAGAGCCATCAACACATCCCCATGCCCACCAGAGCCATCACCACATCCCCACCAGAGCCATCACCACATCCCTATCAGAGCCATCACCACATCCCCACCAGAGCTATCACCACATCCCCATGCCCACCAGAGCCATCACCACATCCCCCCCAGAGCCATCACCACATCCCCATCCCCATCAGAGCCATCACCACGCACAGTTTTGTCCCCTCTCTATACTTGTGTCCCCAGCCTCCTCTCCCCCCAGCACATTCTTTTCCCCATCACTGTCTGTCTGCACGTTTCCCCGTAGATCAGTGTGTTCTGTGCTGCCTCTGAAGAGCTGGCATTAGAGCAGACACACTGTACTTCCAGGCTCCCGCCCCTTTTACACAGACAAGCTGTTACAGCTAAAATGAAACTAAGTCCGGGGGAGGAGCTGGGAGGTGCAGCAGGTCTGCACTGAAATAACGTAGGCACGTAGGCTTTGTTGACACACTCCCTCAATGCCTGTCAGAAGGCAAAGCAAGCCGTCCCTGCAGTGAGTCTGATGACTGAAGCTGCGGGCCGTACAAAACGTCCTAGCGGGCCGGATGTGGCCCGCGGGCCGTACTTTGGAGACCCCTGGTCTAGGTGTTCCCATACTTTTTCCACCTGCACTGTAAATGTTTACATGGTGTGTTCAATAAAAACATGGTAACATTTAATTCTTTGTGTGTTATTAAGCAGACTGTGGTTGTCTTTTGGTTGTGACTTAGATGAAGATCAGATCACATTTTATGACCAATTTGTGCAGAAATCCATATCATTCCAAAAGGGTTCACATACTTTTTCTTGCAACTGTATATCATTACAACATACTAGACATGTGCATTCGTTTTCGTTAGAATGCATTTTCGTCCGAAAATCGGGTATTTTCGTTATCGTTTTAACGAATGAAAACTAAAGCGCAAGAAACGAAAACCAAAAGATCTGACATAAAAAATGCTCCTCCCACAAACACAGGCCGGCCTCCAGCCAGCCTTCCTACTTGTAATCAGAGTCCTCCCGACCCTACCAAGAACCAAGGCCTGACGTGTGCCTTGGCCTGCCTGTACGGTACACCTGAAAAGAGGGCAAAAGACACAAGAGTAGGTGTGAACCGAAAGGTTTAATGAAAATATACACAATTAATTAAGCAAAGAGGCAAAAGCCCTAACAACCTCAGCATGACGCTCAGGAATATATCTGTTGAAACAAGAGGACCTCCAACGCCCCATGTGTTTAATAATAAACGGAGGTACCCCCTGCTTGGACGCGGCCGATGCCGCCCCGATCCTAAATGAGTGCCCAGTGAAGTACTTGGGGTCAAAACCCAACCTTCCCACCAGAATTCTCACATGAGCCAAGAACTGCTTAGTAGATAATGGGGCAGACGGAAATGGTAACAGGGGGCTGCCCGGTGGGGCCAACTCCAAAAACCCAGACAGAGCTTCTAGCACAGCCAGCGGACAGCAGGACTGCAAGGTACCGTAAAACTTAACTACATGACCCCGCCCGACCTGCCTAGTTTTATTGTTGTTAAGCTGAAGTGCAAAATGATCACTGCCCCGGCTGAGACTGCTTCGGGGCAAGAAAGGGGCCAGCGTATTGACGCGGGTAACCTCCCCTGGCCTGAGAAAACCAAAAAACTAAGATGGATAGCCGCCTTGATCACCAAGCTGGGACCCACCCCGAACGGGGAAGCAGAAAGCAAGACTGACATATCCCGAATCATCTGACCGGTAATAGGCCGCCTAGCGACCTGTACCAACCCCCGAGATTTCGTAATGCCCCTTAACAATGCTTTGAGAGGGTGAGCCGCAAAAATAGACTTACAGGCGGGATCCAGCAGAGACCTGAAGTGTTGTACCCCGGCCAGATAGGACCTGATAGTGCTAGCAGATAAAGCTAAAACGGAGTGACAGTAGGGGGCAAACGCCATGATGGCTCTGATGTCCCACGGGCAACTGGATGGATGCAGCCTGGAAAACCTGTGAAAACATCTCCACCCCGTAGTGTAAGCCCTGCGTGTGTTGCCGGCCAAAGAGGCGTTTGCCAAGTCAACCGCCTGCAACCAGAACCCCGTCAATCCATGATGAGCAGTGAAAATGGAGGGATAGGCTTGCCCACTCGATCCGCCTCCGGGTGCTGCAAGAAAAATTGATCGAACTTACAACGGGACAAAGCATCAGCAGCCACATTGCAAACCCCGCTGATAAATTCCCCCTGGAAGTAGAACTTGTACTGCAAGCTCAACCAAACTAGTCTGCGAATGAAGGCCATGATGACCAGGGAATTTGACCTACCTTTATTAACAACGCTGGCAGTAGCCAGATTGTCAGTAAAGAACACAACAGACCTCCCCTCCCACTGAGACCCCCAAGTGACTGCTGCCGCCACTATGGGATATACCTCAAATAAAGCAGACGTCTGCGCAAATTTGGGCAGACGAAAAACCTCCTGAGGCCACGTACACGCCAGCCATTCCGTACCGCAAATAGCTGCAAAACCCACGGAAGCTGCTGCGTCCGTGAACACCCTGGGGGACGAATTAGAAGGCTGAGGAATAAGTAAAGAAATACCATTCCAGTCCTGCAGGAACTGGTCCCACATCACTAGATCAGCCCGCGCCCCGGCCTGAAGGCTGACGCGAGCATCGCCATCCTGACACGGCGGCAAGAGAGCCAATAACCTGGACACGAACGCCCTACCTTGCGGGATTATTCTCATAGCATGGTTGAGCATGCCCAAGAGTGACTGTAAATCCTTCTTAGTACAAACCGCGGAACAAACGAACCTATGAACCGCCAAACGAATCCTCTCCAACTTCACCTTGGGCAAGCTGGCAACCATGCGACCAGAATCCAGCGTGATGCCCAGAAAATTGATAATTGTAGCCGGGCCCTCCACTTTGCGCAAAGCTAAAGGTACATTCAAAATAGCGAACAACTGCATCAGTTCCTGCAAATCCTTGGGTGCCTGGCCAGAGTGCTCTACCATCAAGAAATCATCCAGATAATGCACTACCCCGCGACAGCCCTTGACATGTTCCAGGATCCAATGGAGTGCCTGTGCGAAGACGTCAAACAAGTAGGGACTGCTGCGAGACCCAAAGGTTAGTTTGGTGGCGAAGTAGTACAAGCCGCGCCACCTGATGCCATACCACTGACAAAGTGCTGGCTTGATAGGCAGTAATTTGAACGCATCTGCGACATCCGCTTTGGATAACCAAGCCCCCCTACCCAACTGCAGGATGAGCTGAATGGCTGAATCCACCGACGAGTATTTCAACGAAAACTCCTCCGCAGGAATCAGCGCATTCAGACTGGGAATAGGTGAGCAATGAGGTGCAGACAAATCGTAAATCAGATGATATTTATTAGAGAATTTGCCACACACGACACCAATAGGACTGACCCTCCACATGCCAAACGGAGCAGTACTGAATGGTCCAATGACGAACCCTTTGTCCACCTCCACCCCCACTAATTCGTCGACTAGGGAAGCATGCAGCCCAGCAGACAAGAGATTGTCGCATTCCCAAGTGACCGTGGGGAGCGTGATTAACCCCGTGTGAAAGCCAGTGGAGAACCCCTCCACCAAAAACCGCTTGACACAGGGAGATGGATGCTCCTCCAGATACGTACCTAGCGCCTCAATATTGACCCGGCTCAGTCATGAAGCAGAAAACGGTTTAACCCCACAGGCAGATTTAGGATGCGCTCTAAAGCAATTAGAACACACATGAAGGAGCCTGCACTGATTGTAGCTACACCCCGCATTGTTGTAATTATTGCAGACCTGCGACTTACCCAAGAAATGGACAGGCCTACCCAACTTATCCACCTGACCTGATGCTACCGCGGCGGTCGTACCGGGCATGCATCTACCCACCCCCGAGGAACCCGGAACCTCCACCATAGGACACCACGCAGAGGTGTGGGTAGTGGACTGGCACGTGCCGCAAACTGGGGACCTTTGATTGGCGAAGTGTCTGCAAAACAACTCCATATCGATATTACTCCAACACATGACAACCTGGAACTGGGCCCAGGTGGCCGCAGCTTTGGCTGAGAACGACCGGTGGTAATCATAAAAGCTGCAACCACCGTATTTATGAGCCAGATCCACCACTTTATGCAAGTACAAGTCCAATTCCACCCTCCTATCTGGACTGACCGTACACAAGATATCACGGAAAATGCCAAACGCCAGTACAAACTCGGCCACGCTGAGCTTGCGGTTCAGCCTGGGGTCCTTGGTCTTCAGGACCACCGAGACCTCGCCACAAGCGTAAGATTTATTCTCCGTAATATCCTGAGATGCAATCAACAGGGAAGCCAAGTTGACATCCTTCCCCTCCAGAATATCCTTCTTAAGGTTGGCGGGAATAAAATGTGCCGGTGACACCGATGGAAAGGCGGCCAACGGGGAAGGTGCTGCCACAGGTAAAGGGATGGCCGAATTACCTACGGGGGTGCAAGGAAGCACCGGCCCTGGAACCGAAGGTGCTGGAGCCACGTGAGCGCTAGCCGCATGCGCCTCTACAGCATCCATCCTGTCCTGAATCTGCGACATGGATGAAGATAACGTATTCAACAGGGCGTGAATCTGCGTGAGCGAGTTCTGCACGGACCCCTGACTCAGGTCATCCTCAGGAAGAGACCGTGGTGGGACAGGGAACAACAACTTGAAAAGTTCGGCTTTCCTGGCAGACGCCGGGAACACAATACCCCTACGACGTAATTCCGCTGTGAGCCTGGGCACCGTCCAATTCCTCAGTGATGGGATGCCGCTGTGCTCCGAACCCCCGGAGAGTGATGGTGGGATCCTGGAGGACCCCTCACTCTCAGACACATGTGACATGCTGCACCTACGTAAAAAACAACACACGTGAAAACCATACCACCCCCACGAGACTCCCCGCCGCCCCCCACCCCCAACCTAAACCATGTAACCAGAAAGGTGCAGACAAGTGTCAAAGTGCGTGAATGAACCTGATGCGCAAACCACCGCGACTGAATGAAATGAACGAGCCCGAGACACCCATTGCGCTAAGACGGGTAATTAAAAACGAACACTCAGGGCTGTGATACCCACAGAACGTGGTGGGTATAAAATATGAGTGTAATAAGTGCAGTGCAACGTATGACGTATGTCGGCCGAGAATCTGTATGACACGTACAATAAAATTCTGGCCCGAACGACCTAAATGCCCTGCCCTTATGCTACCCGTGACCAGAAAAAACAAAAGAACGCACCTGTTGCTTAAAGAACGAGAGTCGAATGCCACTGAAAACGCCCACCTATAACACTAATGAGGGTAAAAAAACAACTTAAAACTTCCAGAAACCGGACGCCCAAATCCCCCCCCCCAGCTCCAATACGCCCCCCCCCCTTTCCCCCATGCCAGCCACGCGAACCCGCACGCACCTGTCGTTACAGGGAAAATGCAAGACTGTCACCGGAAAATCAAACTTGCAACCAAATACACTGTACTGCAGAAAAACCTGGAAAAGAAATGACAGGAATACCACAGTAAGAAAACAAAAACCCCAGCATGCCGCATGATCCAGCGCCCAACCCTAGGACCCTGCCAAACCTGCACGCACCTGCTATAACCTGAGAAGAGCAAGTACTCCTGCCAAATGACACAAGAAGGAAGGAAAACCTGTAACAAAATGACAGCCACATGAGACCCGTAAAACACTCCCATAAACATGCCCTGACATTGCCGGTGGAGCGCCTGATGCCTCAATACCAGAGCCCCCCCCCCCCAGGCGACACTACAACCCCCCCTATACATACCTCCCAGAGCCAGGCCCTGAAGCACCTGATGCTGCAGCTGGCCGCCAACCCGCCACCTCGTGTGAGCCGCCGCCCCCCCCCCAGGCCCCCTGTAACCTGACCAGCGCCCCCCCCACCTTGCCACCACCTGTACCAACCCCCCCCCCCCCAGGCATGCGCCGCCATGCCGACCGCTACGATCGCCCGACGGGGCGAGCGCCCCCGTGCTGTTCGAGATGCCGCCCCCCAGAGCCTCCCCCCCTGTAGGGACCGATCGCCCCTACCTTTGCCGCCGACCAGCCACCACAACACCCCGAGACCTCCGACAGGCCTGCACTTCCTTGCCCGGACCGGAACCGGAAATGACGTACGCGCCGCTGATGTGACCGCCCCGTCACAACAAACACACAGCCGACGCAAGCGAGGAGGAGGAGGCGGACTATGAAGCCCCGGACTCCTCCCACAAACACAGGCCGGCCTCCAGCCAGCCTTCCTACTTGTCTCTTGTTGTGACTTAGATGAAGATCAGATCACATTTTATGACCAATTTGTGCAGAAATCCATATCATTCCAAAAGGGTTCACATACTTTTTCTTGCAACTGTATATCATTACAACATATTAGACATGTGCATTCGTTTTCGTTAGAATGCACTTTCGTCCGAAAATCGGGTATTTTCGTTATCGTTTTAACGAATGAAAACTAAAGCGCAAGAAACGAAAACCGAAAGATCCGACATAAAAAATGCTTTATTTTTTGTTTTCGTTCAGATCCGACGATTTTCGATGCTTTGTCGAATTTTCGTCGTTCAATTTGTCAAAGCATCGAAAAATCGTTGTTCTGAATACAGTGAATAGGTAGAAATTGAACGACGAAAATTCGTCGATTTTCGATGCTTTGTCGAAATTTCGTCTTTCAATTCCTACCTATTCACTGTATTCAGAACAACGATTTTCAATGCTTTGTCGAATTGAACGACGAAAATTCGACAATGCATCGAAAAACGTCGAATTTTCGTCGTTCAATTTCTACCTATTCACTGTATTCAGAACAACGATTTTCAATGCTTTGTCGAATTGAACGCCGAAAATTCGACAAAGCATCAAAAATTATCGTTTTCTAACGAAACCTTTCCCGACGAAAACGACATAAGTGGAAGGCGGGGCCGCAGGCCTGCCTGAATTTGTAGGAGGAGTCGGAG
Organism: Rana kukunoris; assembly: GCA_029574335.1. NCBI lineage: Eukaryota > Metazoa > Chordata > Amphibia > Anura > Ranidae > Rana > Rana kukunoris. Next base: position 351,898,633 of record CM056049.1, on the reverse strand, counting down.
GGCTATTTATCCCTCCTCCCCTCAATGTCCGGCGTCGGTGGGGTTTCTGGGTATTGCACGTCACTTCCGGTTGCGGGTGGAGGACTTCCGGTCGCGTGTGGAGCAGCTGCAGGTGTCTCGTGGGGGTTCGGGTCCCCCACGGGAGAGGTGGTATTACTGGGGGGGGGGCTCTCCTCAGGATCCCCAGCAGGCCGGACGGTCTGTATCCCATCCTCCTCCCTTGGCTGAGCGCCGTTCACCCAGCTGCCCCCCCCCCCCCCGGTCCGATGTTCGCGGAGGTGGGGGCTGGTGGTGCATGTCCTCCCACTCCTCCATGGAGTCTGTTAGACTTCCCCCGATGTTGGCGGCTTTCCCAGTACGAGTCTGATGGGGTGGTCCATCGAGGGGGACTGTCACCCTTTCAGGCCCGCTTCTCCTTCCGAGCTGACACTGTATGGGGGACCCCTCCGTCCTCCCTCCCGCTCCTTCGGACGTGCACCCCTTCTCCCAGTGCTTGCGCCGGGCTGGGGGCGCTGTTTGCATTCTTGTTCCCTGGGCACTATTCGGCAGCATGGAGGGGTCAGCTGCTCAGAGCAGCGGTGCACCTCCTTGCTGGTGCGGTGCTCACACCATCCTCCTGTGTTCCTCCCTCGGTCCTTACGCTGGGAGTGGGGGGGGGGTGATGCTCTCATCTTCCTATTGCTGTCACCTACCGTCCAGGGTAAGAAGGCCGCCCGCTTCTCCCGGTGCTCGGGCCGGAGGAGGGGGGGGCGCACATCCACCCGCTATCCTTTCTCCTTCTAGCAAGGAGGCCGGCCGCCCGCTTCTACCGGTGGCCTCGCCGGGGGGGGGGGGTTCAGCCAGGCACTTACCAGCGCCACCCGGGCTCGCACTGTGTGGGGGGGGCCCTCCATCCACCCTCCCGCTCCTCTGGGCATACTTGGGGGGGGGCCATCCGTCCTTCCTCTCCTCCAAGCACGCACAGTGACGTCTACGTGGTGCAGGGCTCCGCAGGTATCAACAGGGCCGACCACAGGGGGGAGGGTTTGCCCACTCAGCTCACGCTGCCAAGTAAGGGGTCACCCTTGGTGCTTTGTCACAGCAGGTTCTGTCAGTATGTTTTGTCACAGCAGGTTCTGTCAGTATGTTTTGTCATGGCAGGTTCTGTCAGTATGTTTTGTCACAGCAGGTTCTGTCAGTATGTTTTGTCACAGCAGGTTCTGTCAGTATGTTTTGTCATGGCAGGTTCTGTCAGTATGTTTTGTCACGGCAGGTTCTGTCAGTATGTTTTGTCACGGCAGGTTCTGTCAGTATGTTTTGTCACGGCAGGTTCTGTCAGTATGTTTTGTCACAGCAGGTTCTGTCAGTGTGTTTTGTCACAGCATGTTCTGTCAGTATGTTTTGTCATAGCATGTTCTGTCAGTATGTTTGTCTCAGCGGTTCTGTCAGTATGTTTTGTCTCAGCGGTTCTGTCAGTATGTTTTGTCTCAAGCGGTTCTGTCAGTATGTTTTGTCTCAGCTGTTCTGTCAGTATGTTTTGTCTCAGCGGTTCTGTCAGTATGTTTTGTCACAGCAGGTTTCTGTCAGTATGTTTTGTCACAGCATGTTCTGTCAGTATGTTTTGTCTCAGCGGTTCTGTCAGTATGTTTTGTCTCAGCGGTTCTGTCAGTATGTTTTTTGTCTCAGCGGTTCTGTCAGTATGTTTTTTGTCTCAGCGGTTCTGTCAGTATGTTTTTTGTCTCAGCGGTTCTGTCAGTATGTTTTGTCTCAGCGGTTCTGTCAGTATGTTTTTTGTCTCAGCGGTTCTGTCAGTATGTTTTTTGTCTCAGCGGTTCTGTCAGTATGTTTTTTGTCTCAGCGGTTCTGTCAGTGTGTTTTTTGTCTCAGCGGTTCTGTCAGTAGTATGTTTCTGTCGTAGCATGTTCTGTCGTAACGGTTGCAGTCACTGTATGTTTCCTGTCATGTCATAGTGGTGCTGGCAGCATCATGCTTCTGTCATGGAACGTTTTCACTGTCCCCACTCTGTCGTCAGTATTCGGCACAGCGGCTCAGTCGTTGGCGTTTCTGTCATGGCGTGTTTCTGTCATGGCGTGTTTCTGTCATGGCGTGTTTCTGTCATGGCGTGTTTCTGTCATGGCGTGGTTCTGTCATGGCGTGGTTCTGTCATGGCGTGTTTCTGTCATGGCGTGGTTCTGTCGTCACGCAGGTTCAGCTTGCACCAGTGGCCGTTCTAGCTTTGTTTGTTTCCATGTCTCATTATTTTTGCATAGGTTGCTTTCCTGGTCCGGTTGGCTAGGGCTTGCATCTCGGGGTCTGTCGCATCTACAGATCCATTCGGGCTGAGGTTTTTTGTTTTCCAGGTGATTGTTCACCGCAAACTTCTCGCCTGTCATGTCACGTCTTACTATGCATTGGGTTTCATTTCTCGGGCAGGACTACCCACCACGGTCTGTGGGTCCACGGGTCCTCAGTGTTCTGCTGTGCAGCAGGTCATTTGCACTCACTAACATTATACCGAGTACAGTACACTCGGGTACATTTGGGTACATTCGGCCAGGTTTGGCTTCACTTGTGTTCACGCTCTGTGACGTTTATGCGTGAGCATGAGCGAAGCCGAGCCTGGCCGAATGTACCCGAGTGTACTGAACTAAATTACTAATGTAAATTGCATCAATGTACCGTATTTATTGGCATATATCGCACACCCACGATTTCCCCTTATTTTAAGGGGAAAAAAGTGCACGGTATACGCCAATAAATACGGTACATTGATGCAATTTACATTAGTAATTTAGACCCATGGTGAACCTTTTACTTTTGCCTGCAATGAAGATAATTGTTTTCTTTTTCTCTTTTATTAAACAATTAATACACTTACAAAATCTAAATTCTTAGTTATTTTTGCTTTTCTGAAAGAGAAAATTAGATCAATTATCTGTCTTGACATTCGTATATTCTGTGTGTTTATCTTCAAGCTAACCCTATCCTGATGCTGTCTCTCAATAACTGCTTAGGATTCATGAGGACATCTGGTGAAAAGAAGGTGTAATGACGTGATTACAGCTCAGTAATCATATAACAGCGCGGGTGTCAGGCACAGCGAGCAGAACAGACGTATTTAATACCAGATATTAATATAACAACAATGACCCAGATGGCTCTAGAACAGTGATAACTGTCATTACTCTGGCACTGGAAAATATTGGATGCATTTATGTTTGTATACAATTAATGTATACCGCAAAAGGAGCAACAATATGTCATGTACTGCTGAGTTGTGCTTTTCCATCATTATGTAAGCATTGGCATCACAATGACAGTGCTGCTGAAATCGTAGCAGGTTTTGTATAAAACACAGCAGTAAATATGATATGATCACAGATGTTTAAACATATGTTAATACATGAGCTGATTTTACAAAATCTGGCTTCAAGTATTTTACAACCATTTTCTCCAAGTCATTTCTATTTATTGAACCTCCATGTGTATACTAGCATAGTCATTGCAGAATTGTTGTCAGTTTAAAAAAAAAAAAAGAAGAAGAGAAGTATAGGTGGAAGCTATAGTCAATAGAAATTAACACACCTAGAAACAAAGTCGAGGAAAAAGGGTTAAAGCTTTTTTTTTAAAAAAAAGCAAAATAACTAATAATTTAGGTAACCAAAAATACATACTTTTTACTTGCGTCTCTAAACCCCAAAACAAAAATGTATATTATATATTGCAGGTTACCAGTTCATAAATTGGCCATACACACATAATGAAGTTGATTTACTAAAGGAAAATAGATTGTCCACTTGTGCAGTTGCATTCTGCACGGTGCAGCTCTGTTGACTACCATCATCCAATCATGTTCAAGCAAAATGCGGGCGAGATCAAGTGACTGGACCAGAGACCCCAAGAATAGGTAGCTATATACATCTTCCTTCTACGAGGTAGTTAGAATAGGAGTTAAGCTGCATACACACTATACAATATGCTTTAAAAATGTTCCCTTAGATTTACCAAAACCATATAATATGAGGTCAAACCTAAACAGGCCCTTGTACTACATAGTTGAAGGAAATCGAACAACAAAAGTTGTATAGTGTGTATCCAGCTTTAGAAGGGGGGTGGGAGCAGATTTAGGAGTGGGTCATTATAGTCTGGAATTCCACTTTAACAGACCAACAGGCACAAAATAAATACGTTTATTGTTGGGTTTTACAGATACTTTAAGTCTGACACTAAAAAGCTGCTACTAATCAGACATCGCCTCGCTGAATCCAGAGACTGTTTACTTACCTTCTCCTGGATCCAGCGATGCATCCACGCTGTGTGAGCGAGCTCGCTCGATTCACACATGCCGCCGAGCTCCGTTTCCTGCGACTTACGTAGAAGCCAAATTCAAAAATGTAAACAAACACTTTACATACAGTACAATGTAATCTTATAGATTACAGTACTGTATGGAGTGGTCTGCCCTGTGCCTGCATGTCATTTTATATAATAAAAACTTTTCTTTTGCAAACTGTAGATTGCCCATAGCAACCAAAAGTGCTTTATGGCAAAAATTGTTTTATAGCGTCACTTGGAATTAGCCATTCGTCTTATACAGCAAAAATTCTGCAACTGAGCAATTTCAGTGAGATTTGATTACATTATTCAATAATTTTTACTATAATTATATTATTATTTGTTATAATTTTTTATAATTATTTATTATATTATAATTTTTAATAAATATGCCTATTACTCTTGTTTAGATAGATTTAAGTTACTTACTAAGAATTGCAGGCCTATAATACACCACATTTTTGCAAAACAATTGCACGCTTTTGGTACAAAATTCCAGACAGAATCATTTAACCACTTCAGCCCCGTAAGAATTTACCCCCTTCCTGACCAGAGAACTTTTTGCGATTCGGCACTGCATCTTGCAACATTGCACCCAAGCAAAATTTATGTCATCTTTTTTCCCACAAATAGAGCTTTCTTTTAGTGGTATTTGATCATCTCTGCTTTTTTTATTATTTGAGCTATAAACAAAAGAAGAGCGACAATTTAAAAATATATATATATATTTTTTACTTTTTGTGATAATAAATATCCCCCAAAAAATATTTTTTTTTCCTGAGTTTAGGCCAATTTGTATTCTTCTACATATTTTTGTTAAAAAAATCGCAATAAGCGTATATTGATTGGTTTGCGCAAAATCATAGCGTCTACAAAATAGGGAATAGTTTTATGGCATTTTTATTATTCATTTTTTTTACTAGTAATGGCGGTGATCTGCGATTTTTATTGTGACTGCGACATTATGGCGGACATATCGGACACTTTAACATATTTTTGGGACCATTGTCATTTATACAGCAATCAGTGCTAAAAAAATGCACTGATTACTGTGTAAATGACACTGGCAGGGAAGGGGTTAACCACTAGGGGGCGATGAAGGTGTAAAGTGTGTCTTAGGGATGTGTTCTTACTGTAGGGGGGCTGGGCTACCAGTGACATGACATTCACTGTACAGTACCTTTCACTAGGCAGAACAGGGAAATGCCTTGTTTAGATAGGCATCTCCCCATTCTGCCTCTCCTGACTGCAATTGCAGGCCGCCAGCAAACATTGAGTTCCCGGGTCCCGCAAGCACACTCCCGAGGCATGCGGCGGGTGAGCGCACGCGTCCACTGTGCGGCAAATTCACAGGACGTACAGGTACGCCCATTCACCTGCCTGTGCCATTCTGCCAATGTATATTGGTTTAGTACTTTCATTAGTAGCAAATGAAAGTCATGTTACTATTGATATAAATGGCAATATTAGAGTCACTGGTGCTATGGTATGTTGCAATTGATGGGTTTTCATTTATTATTTCATTAGGATTAAAAAAAATATATATGCTTTTCACATCTTCTGCTACTTTGCTTTAATAGTAAGCCAGATTTTAACTCTGTATCTGTAGATATAAAATACACATTGATCTTCTTTTTCTATTAGACATGACCTAATGTACTCTAAGTAGCTAAGAAATTCTGATCAAGCCTTTTCAGTAACTGTCATATGCTAATGTCAACATGGCGGTTGCATAGACTACTTACAAGGTCATAGCAATAAGAAAGTAGTAAGGAAATTTTACGCATTTCTATCGGAGAAAATGCCATATTCATATTTTTATAGATAACTGTGAAGGTTGTGTGAAATGTAATGGCAGGGACAAAAAATGGTAAAGCACTTCAGACAGGAAGCATTCGTCGAATGCTGTAGGCATATTGCTATATGACGCTGTCATTTTACTTGTGCATATGTTACCACAAGAAAAACTAAATATACAGTCTTATTCAGTAAACAATGTAAGAGGCACAGTGCTCAGTTCAAAGTAACCCACAATCACTAAACAGAACTGAATTTTAGAAACAATATTATTTTGATTATTATGTTAAAAGGTCCTATACTTTGCTTTTTTTTGCTTTTCTCATTGTGTTTATTGCTCATTGAACATGCAAAAATAGTTGTATAAGCTCTTCCAAAGCAGACATACAATTAGACATACAAAGAGACATACAATTATTTAAATATACTTTTGTATAATTTACTTTACATGTTTTTAAGAGTTCAGTCAGTTCCTCTCTAATCTGTTCTGCATTCCCATTTTAAAAATGATAAAACAGTTCCATTTGATTTAAGTACAACACATTTTCTTTGTAATACACATTTGACTTGTTATACCAAAGAACCAACATACTGTAGCACTACCCCCAAAGGTATTTCGGGCGGCATGTTACCTCTATCTTCTCGCTGTCCAGGGTAATAGAAGAGAGTTGAAAAAGTTCAATGTCCACACTTTACACTTATTTTTCTAAGATGTATTTGCAGAACTTGGTAAAAAAAAAAAAAAAAGAAAAATTAATTGTTGGAGGGGTGGAAGGGTAAATAGGTCGGTAGGTTCAGGTGCATAATCTCAATTAGGAAACACTGCTGCTTCCAGCAAACAGTTCTCCTCGCCACTCTAGCCAGAGTGGGTATTATTCACCTGGATAGGTCCCTCTCACCGGCCTAGCAGCTGGAATGGCACACGGAATAAAGGAAAGTCTCTGCCAAAGACCTTTTTATATGAAGATACGTTTTGGTCCAGTATTCCCTGACACAGGATTCAGCACCCAGATCTCTCCAGATTAACTTCTGTATAACTCAGATCTGACAGGTGATCATCATCAAGCCTCTCAGGGTATGGTGCATCCTTCGATGAGGTTTCCAGACCTTCTTCCCGTGACCAAGTCTTTTGTGAAGATGAAACGTTGGGAGGAGATCCCGTGACCAAGTCTTCTGTGAAGACGAAACGTTGGGAGGAGACGTTCCGACGTCACCGCAACTACACGAGAGGACGCACGCGTTCCACAAGCATTTGTTTGTAAGTGCAACTTGTTTTTTTTTTCCACATTAAATATACTCAGGTTTACACCATGTGAGTTATTTTTTGATTTTATGGTTCTACATCATCCGTCTTGATCTGCTGAGGATTCGTCTTTGGCTATGCATTATGGTGTGTGGTGAAGCCTGAACTATTCCATTTCCAGTGTCTGTATTGATCCTGAGGGGGTCTCGCTGTCTGGTAAGGGTCAGTGTGTACTTTGGTGGTGGGTTTGGCACTATCCCCTCCTCACTGTATGGCTGTTCCTCACGGGTGGTTAATATTTATATTCAACACGATACGGTTTTACACTATGCAAGTCTCTATGTTTTTTTTTTTCTGGTGTTATGATTCCACACTGAAAATCTTCGGAAAACACAGGTGTGATTGAGGACGCAGAGTTGGTGCATTAGAATCATCTTGAAATCCTGCTTCCCTTGATCCACACACAGATCCTAGACTCTGGTAAGGGTCAGTCTCTCTGTATGGGAGACGTACCCCTTCTTGATACATCTTCACAGTTTATTGTATGCCATCCCCCAAGGTTGTGCTTCACTGTGGCTACATATGTGGACTCTTTTCACAATTTTTTTGGACTAATTGTTTGGACTACTTTTTTAGTATGATTTTATAGTGTTTATTGCGTCAGCACACCTTATTGACTGTTCACATTGTTTATACACAATCTCTGTGCCCTTAATAGGACACTGTCTCACACATAGCATGATTCCCTTCCTTTTTGTATCTTGTTTATATGTTGTATTACATTTTTGAATCGCAGCTTTATTCGTTTTTTTTTTCACTGGGTATGCGCAATTTTCTTTATTTTTTTCATTTTTTTTTCACTACTTCTTCCAAGATACCAGCCTCTTGCATGGTCCTTTCCAGGATAGGTCCTCCCCTGGCTTCCTTCATCAAGTGGCTTCCTCCCACAGGATAGACAGCACAGGATCACCTTGAAAGCGCAGACCCAGTCTGACTACTGGACCTACTAAGCTAAACCACAACCCGGACCAACGTGGTCCCAGGGCCATGATTCAGGAGCACATACCCCTGGCCAGGCGGGCCACGAGGCACGTGGGTTGACCAACCGATGACCCTGGCCCAATGAAGTCTGTCCTTTAAGTACTCCTCCCCAGCATGCACAGCGGGACGATCACTCCCCTGATTTGCTGCTAAGGGGGACACCCAATACACCCTGACTCTGCTGCTGCCACCCTTGGCCTGGGATGGTAATAGCTCCCCTGGGCGAACAATGGTGGTTACTCCCAGCACAGCTATGGCTGGAACAGAGGCTAAAGCCTTGTACACACGATCAGTCCATCCGATGAGAACAGTCTGAAGGACCACTGTCATAGGTTAACCGATGACGCTGACTGATGGTCTGATGTGCCTTCACACCATCAGTTAAAAAAAACGATCGTATCAGAACACGGTGACGTAAAACACAAACGACGTGCTTAAAAAATTAAGTTTAATGGTTCCAAGCATGTGTCGACTTGATTCTGAGCATGCATGGATTTTTAACCGATGGTCATGCCTACTAACGATCAGCTTTGACTTATCGGTTAGGAGTCCATAGGTTAATTTTAAAGCAAGTTGGCTTTTTTTTAACCTAAGGTTAAATAACCTTTGGGACCCACACCTAATCGGTTTTGACCGATGTCCTCTGGCTATCCTATCGTGTGTAGGAGGCCTAAGTTGCCCACAATTACATTTGCCTGAGTTAATTAACAACTCAGACCCACTCGAAATTGAGAGCAGCGCCCGTTCAACAGGAGCAGCCCGCTACATAACTATCTGTTAGAAGGTTGAATAACCCCCTTCTTATACTTCTTGGGGTTAAAGACACCAGAATCCCTCACTTACTACTGGACCTTCTACTTGCTTGAAATCCTTACTTTCCAGGGATTGTTTTCAGGTATTTTACCATAAGCTGAATGTTGCAAGGAGAGTAAAGTAGGTGAAGCCTGGAATAGTGGCAAATAGACATGTGTAGAATGGAAGAATTTTGTTTAGTTTCAGATAAATTCATTAAGTTACTAATTTCATTTTGCTGATCTTTGGAATTGTTTTAATTTAATTTTGTTTTGTTTCATTTTGTTTTGTATTTTAATTTTGTAGCAATTTCTAATTTTCATTTTTTTTTATATATATAAATATTTATATCTATTCCTTTTTCGGGTCTGGCAGTGCTGTGGGTGTCATGATTGTCGTGATTGTCGATGGATCTTCACCAGGGGACATTGTTTTGTTTAAAATAAAGGAATTGTCAATTGTGATGTGTCTTTATTCACTTTTTACACTTTTTTGATGAATGGGACAGGAACTGGGAGCCCCCTTGACTACAAGTTATCTGAACCCTAGTGCTTTTTCTGCACAGATGGTATTGACTTTGTTGGAATTATTGCTTTTCTTCTGATCTTTTCTCTTAACCCCCAGCAACCCCTCCTGCTTGAGAAGTACACCTTCTAGTGTCATGTGTGAAAAATGGACTATAAGGAGTTTTAAACTTTGCAGCAATGCAACATTTTCTTCATGCATTTAAATAAAAATGCCGAAATTCCATTAAAAAGCAAAGGCAAAGCCATGCCTAACTTAAAAACAGGCACAACTAAACACATGCACAGTTTCCTGTTGAACTATTATTTTATTTGTAATTTAAATTTAAGGCATTACAAAAAAAAAATTGAATGTATTTTTAGAACCAAAAAACTTTAGAAATAGAAATGCATAAAACTTCTCTCATCAAAGCATGCATTGGCACTGCAATATCTTCTATCCACATTTTAAGAGAAGGGGGAGGAAAGTAATATATTCCCACTACAAGCATAGTATAAAATGACAAGCTTGTGGCTGAACGTTGATATAGCCAATCAGCAGGCAGCATCAAGCTGCATAGCGATTTTGGCCTGCTAGTTATCAGGAAGTTACAAATGAGATGCACTCCAAGAAATGCACAGTGCAAACACAAACTGAACAAAAGGGAAGGACAAGGATAAAACATTCCAAAGAGATGCTTTATGCCATGTACACATGACCGTTTTTTATGATGAGAAAATTTTTTAAATTTTAATTGGCCGTGAAAAACGGTCGTGTGTATGCTCCAGAGCATTTTTCTTGATGATAAAAATGTCCGTTAAAAATGTAGAACCTGCTCTATTTTTTCTTGTAATTTCTCAGGTTGTTCTATTTCACATCTTGAAAAACAGTCGTGTGTCTATTTTTTTTCACCGATGGGAAAAAAAACTGATGGGGCCCACACACGATCGGTTCGTCCGATGAAAATGGACGTTTTCATCGGACGAACCGATCGTGTGTACAGGGCATTACTGTATCATGTGGTTTACATGTTCATATAAGATGTTCCAGCTATCTGACTAAGGCAGCAAAATGAAAAAATGCGCCTGGGTATTCTGTGAAGGTTAAATGGCACGGGCACCCATGCTATCTTGTATCCTATAAATGCTCATTGTGTAATACCTGTAATATGAAATCTTTAGTGCTTAGAGACCTTGAAAGTTAAAATGGAAGCCATTGCCCAGTAGTATATCATAATTGCTATGCTAATGCTAACCCTGAAGACAAGAATTTGCAAAGTCTCACAGATATTTTATTTCTATAAAATATCTGTGAGACTTTGCAAATTCTTGTCTCCAGGGTCTGCTCAGCCTTGCATCCTTCCCAAGCAGACAAATCAATTATAATTTGTAAAATCTTTTGTGATGTATTGATTAAGTCTGTAAAGCAATGTGTGTGTATTATTATTAACCTTTTCATTTTTGAAATGTCTAATTTAGCTATGTGCCATGAACAAATGTATACTATATGGGCTGTTTATTATTCCGCTTCAGGCTGAGAGGCTGAGTATTAAAACCACACCCGCTATAGTATCAATGTACAATCACAAAACATTTGCTTCTATTTTTATACGTTTCTATAAGTATCTGGCACAGGAAGAGGAAAGGCAAGGGGAACAAAATCAGGTTTGTGAGTGAGCAATTATCCTTTAAAGTGTTACTAAACCCACAACAGTAAAATCAGTCTGTATATGCAGTAAAGCATGCTTGTTATACTCACAGTGGAACCCAAGGGGTTAATCCTCTACAGTCTGTAAAAAGGCTTTATGATCCTGTCTTCTCTGATCCTCCCTTTCTTCCACTGTTGCCTGATAATTTCTTGATAACACAGAGTCAATGGAGTCAGGCTGCACATGCTCAGTTTGGTATGTATCACTAGAGAGGCTTTTTTTCTTGGAAGAGTGCATGTGATCAGCACAGGGCCAATCAGCACTGTGTAGACAGAGGGTCAGGGGTCTTGCAGTCTCAGTCAGAAAACTCCTCCTACAAGCTTTAAACAGTGCTTGGCTGGACACTGACAGAGGTCACAAGACCAGTGATGGCAGTTTTTTTGGGGGGGGCAGAAAACGATCAACGGTCGGGTCACGGACAACACCCATCACCCATCCCCTGGGTCGGTTGGCCATGGGTCAGTGGGCCATGGGTGGGCTGGTCAGTCAGTAGTAGGGGCCCCGCACTTACCACCTCTCGCAGGCAGTGTTCTGTGTGGCGACGGCTTCTCTCCGGACTGTTCTCTCCGGCTGCTTCCTCGCTTCCCCTGTGTCTCCCCCTTCTCCTCCCAGCAGCAATCCAATTGGATCTCCTTTTGGCTAATTGGGATGACCTGTCTCACAACCCGCTTCCTGAATGGCCAGGGGGCTAATGAGTGTTACAATAGCGAATATTAATTTGCTATTGTCACAGGACTGGATAGGCTTTGAATACAGTGCTCTACGCCACAATCACCTGCTTAAAAAGAAACCCTGATTGGAATCCATACATCTGGCACCCTGCATGTAGATTAGAGGGCTGGACTCATGGATGGGGGTGGGCCTGTGCGCCCCCTAATGGACAGGCCATCACTGCACAAGACTGCTGTAACGGCTGACGAGAAAAGGTATTTAGCAGTTTACATTTACTAGAATAATTGCACTTCCATGTTAGGTGTACTATGGGAGACCAGATATAGTGAATGCAGGGTCCTGAGTTTAGTAACACTTTAAGTTGTCCCTTTTTTAAGGTTTTCTCTTCTAGGGTTTTTCTAAGATATGGACCCGCCCGATGACTGCTTTTCTCACAGTCACACACCTATGGTTTTTGACTCATGTAAAATAGGTTCATTTTCAGATGCAAAAGTATTAAGACTTCTATTATGTCATGTCAACATTGCTGTAATGCCTCATTTCATCACTCATCACTCATCACCCAAAGGTGTTAACAATTGCAAGTTTTTAAAAATCTGGTGAACTCTTGAGATAATGTTCAAAACGATTACATAGGTGCATAGTCATCCTAGCCTGCCACTGATCTTTTGCTTTCCACTGATGCTAAGAAAACCTTTGACAGGATGGACTAGGTTTTCTTGAGGGATTGGTATGTTGGGGTTGGGACCTCTTATGTGAAGATGAATATCTGCCTCTACAGTACCTGTCACCGAGAATGTGTTTCCAGCACGACAGCATCGCGCTGATTCTCGGCTACAGGGTGCCGACATCTCGCACTCACTGGAATAGACAAAGCACATTCCAGCGAGCGCGTCATAGAAGCGACGGGGATCCGACTTGGATTCCTGCGAAATCTACATGCAGCGTTTGGTATGTATCATGAGGGGGAACTCCACGCCGGATTTTTAAATAAAAATCCGGCATGGGTTCACCCCCCACGGGACATACCAGGCTTAGGAGAACCCCCCCCTAAGCCGAAGAAAACGGCGTGGGGGTTCCCCCACAATCCATACCAGACCCTTTTCCAAAGCATGCCGCCCGGCCGGTCAGGTAAGGAGTGAGGGCGAGCGACTGCCGCCCCTCCTGAGCCGTACCAGGCAGCATGGGGGGGTCAGGTGCTCTGGGGCAGGGGGAGCACTGCGGCCCCCCCACCCCAGAGCACCCTGTCCCCATGTTGATAAGGACAGGGCCTCTTCCCGACAACCCTGGCCGTTGGTTGTCGGGGTCTGTGGGCGGGAGGCTTATCCGAATCTGGGAGCCCCCTTTAATAAGGGGGCCCCCAGATACTGGCCCCCCACCCTAGGTGAATGAATATGAGGTACATCGTACCCCTACCCATTCACCTGGAGGCAAAGTGTAAAAACAAAATAAACAACACAGGGTTTTTAAAGTATTTTATTAGACAGCTCCGGGGGCCCCCCTCTTCTTTATCTCTTTTACCAGGGGGGCCTTCTTCTTCCGCTCTCCGGGGGTCTTCTGCGCTCTGTGGGGGTCTTCTTCCGCTCTCCGGGGTCTTCTCCCGCTCTCTGGGGGTCTTCTCTGCTCTCTGGGGGTCTTCTCCCGCTCTCCGCTGTTGACTCGGCGCTCTCCGGTGCCTTCTTCTTCAGGACTGGCCGCCGCTATCTTCGTGTTAGCTCAATTACTAGCGGCGGCCAGTCCACTCTTCTGTGACGCCTTCTTCTCTTCTTCTCTTCTCCAGATGTTGACTCAACGCTTCCTCCCACTGTTATGCCGGGCGCGGCTCCCAGCGACTTATATAGGCCTATCTTGTGACGTCACAGTCCGATCATGCTCTGGTACCTACCAACGTGGGTAGGTACCACGTGGGTAGGTACCGGAGCATGATGGGACTGTGACGTCACAAGATAGGCCTATATAAGTCACTGGGAGCCGTACCCGGCATAACAGCGGGAGGAAGTGTTGAGTCAACATCTGGAGAAGAGAAGAAGAGAAGAAGGCGTCACAGAAGAGCGGACTGGCCGCCGCTAGTAATTGAGCTAACACGAAGATATCGGCGGCCAGTCCTGAAGAAGAAGGCACCACATACTTTTCCATACTTGGAAAAAAAAACTTGTTGTTCTCTTGGAGTAAAGGTCCAGTGAAATATCCAGATATTCAACTCAGTAATCATTACAATGTCTTATAGTCCCAGAATGTTGAACCCCTACTGCAAAATACTGTATTTACAGGCATCTCTGTTGGTGGAATAGATCTTCCTTTACGTAAATGGTCCAGACTAACATTTAAAAAATTAATACAGTATATTACCAAATCTACTAGCAGATGATACTGATTGTGTTGCCTAGAACCTTCTTTTCTCAAATCAGGGGTTTATTTAGACAGTTTGTGCGAAATAACAAAAGACCACAGTTAAGTCGGCCATAGACAGTTCAAATCTGAGACGTTCAGCAGGAACTAACTGAGATTAAAACCTTGAATGGGCAGGCGGTTTGTACCCAAGTTGATCAATCGACTAACTTGGGTACAACCAGCATGTCAGATTTTTAGAATGTGATTATTGCCAGTGGCTTTGGCCTAGCTCCGGAGCGGTCGGCCATCTTAGTACACCCGGTGCGCTGACATCATCACTGCTCTGCTCGTGGATCTGTTTATCCCTAGCAGAGCGTGCATTGCGATCTTGCCATGCATCTGCAACAACAGTGAGTTGTGGGGGCAATGTTACTGGCTATAATTACAATGTGGGGGCAATGTTACTGGCTATAATTACTATGTGGGGGCAATGTTACTGGCTGCTATTACTAATGTGGGGGCAATGTTACTGGCTGTTATTACTATGTGGGGGCAATGTTACTGGCTGCTATTACTAATGTGGGGGCAATGTTACTGGCTGTTATTACTATGTGGGGGCAATGTTACTGGCTGCTATTACTAATGTGGGGGCAATGTTACTGACTGTTATTACTATGTGGGGGCAATGTTACTGGCTGTTATTACTATGTGGGGGCAATGTTACTGGCTGCTATTACTAATGTGGGGGCAATGTTACTGGCTATTATTACTAATGTGGGGGCGATGTTACTGGCTATTACTAATGTGGGGGCAACGTTACTGGCTATTACTAATGTGGGGGCAATGTTTCTGGCTATTACTAATGTGGGGGTGGTGTGATGGTGATGACGAGTGGGGGGCAAATATTTTACTACAGTATTTGGTTCAGAATCTTTTTTTTCTACATTTTCATCCTTTAAAATTGGGTGCGTCTTATATGCCGAAGCGTCTTATACGGCGAAAAATACGGTAATATTTTTTTTTACTAGTGATTTTTTTTTTTTATGACTGCGACATTATGGCGGACACATTTTTGGGACCATTGTCATTTTCACACCAAAAAGTGCTATAAAAATGCTCTGATTACTGTGAAAATGACACTGGCAGTGAGGGGGTTTACCAGAAGGGGGCGCTGTCATTTTTTTCAATTACTTTTCTCTGTATTGCCCGGAAATGACAATTTTTGCAGGGACAATTCTAAGCATGGGAAACATGCGCTACTTTGCATGCATACTTTAGACACCCCCCAGGTACAAAATTGAAAAAGGATATTTCACTTTTATTGTATCACTTTAAAGCGGAGGTTCACCCAAAAATCAACTATCTGCCATTAGATCCAGCATACTGCTGACATCTGCAATATGCTGTTTTTTTTTTTATTTTTTGTACTTATCGTTTTATCAGGCTTTGTTATCCGGCTCCGAGCGGGGATTCCTGTGGGGAATAGGCGTTCCTAAGACAAGTGGAGTTGATTGATGGGCTGGTAAAGCACGTCACGCCTTCCGAAAATACCCAATAAATAATAAAATACCCAGTAAATTGCCAAGTATCACTTCGGGTATTTTCAGAAGGCGTGACGTGCTTTACCAGCCAGTCAATCAACTTCGCTTGTCTTAGGAACGCCTATACCCAGAAGGAATCCCCGCTCGGAGCTGGATAACAAAGCCTGATAAAACGATAAGTACAAAAAAAAAAAAAAAAAACAGCATACTGCAGATGTCAGCAGTATGCTCGATCCAATGGCAGATAGTTTATTTTTGGGTGAACCTTCGCTTTAAGCATTATTAAAATCACTGCTCCCGAAAAAACAACTATTTTTAAAACTTTTTTTTTTTTGCATTGATACATGTCCCCTGGGGCAGAACCCGGGTCCCCAAACACTTTTTAGGACAATAACTTGCATATTAATTTTTAAAATGAGCACTTTTGATTTTTCATGTTCGTGTCCCATAGACTTTAACAGTGTTCGCGTGTTCAAACACATTTTTTGCCTGTTTGCATGTTCTGGTGCTAACCGGACTGGGGGGTGTTTCTGCTCTTTATCTCCTGTAAGAGGATTATCCTGATATTCACTGTTAAACACCTCTCCTTATTCAGGACTTGCGTTACAGGTACGTTTTTAGATACCTTGGGGAATAGGTTTTTAGAAACCTTGGGGGAAAGGAATATGAAATTCTCAATGAATGAATGGTGCTATACACACACGGTTGCAACATTTCTTCCCTTCCAATGTAAATAATATTCACTCAGTTTCCACACTCAGGCGGCGTACACACGGCCGAGGTTCTCGCTGAAAACCAGCGAGAACCTCGCTGGAATGCACATTCCAGCGAGGACCTCGGCCGTGTGTACGGTCTCGGCGAGCTTCCCGTCGGGAAGCCCGTCGAGCAGAAATAGAGAGCACGCTCTCTATTTCCTCGACGGCCCACCTGGAAGAATGGCTGGTTGCCATTCCCGACGGGCGGGTCGCCGATTTCGACGGCCGGCAGGGAACCTCGACGGGCGGAACGATGTGTTCTGCCCGTCAAGATTCCCTGCCGTGTGTACGCCGCCTTACTCTATTTGAGTGGCTTTATGCTGCCAAGGCCCCCTAGTAATATTTACTAAAAATATGACAGCATCAAGAGTCTCAATAGGAGAAGCTACCATATATCCAGGAGCTGGAAAGGGCACTGAGACATAATCTCTCAGGCCGCGTACACACGATCGAACATGTCCGCTGAAACTGGTCCGCAGACCAGTTTCAGCGGACATGTTCGATCGTGTGTACGGCCTATCGGACCGTTTTCCAGCGGACAAAAGTTTCAAAACATGCTTAGAAACCTGTCCGCTGGAAACCTGTCCGTCGGACATGTTTGATGGTTAGTACACAAAATCATCGGACCAAAATCCCGCGTATTCTCAGAATCAAGTCGACGCATGCTTGGAAGCATTGAACTTCATTTTTTCATCACGTCGTTGTGTTCTACGTCACCACGTTCTGGTCCGAGGGGATTTTGGTCCGATGGTGTGTACGCACATCAGCCTGGTCCGATGAAAACGGTGCGTCGGACATGTTTCATCGGACATGTCTGATCGTGTGTACAAGGCCTCAGAGTCACAAATACAACAGATGTTTAGGTTGACAAAAACACATCCATCTATAGACTCCAAATAGTTAGGAATAGTTGTTAAATCCTCACCCTGTGGTATTAAGTCCCTCTACCATCCTTGCTCTGCTGGAGGGTATGCAGGCAAAGAAGCGCCTTAATACACATCTGGTGGGAATGCCAAGAAATCTTTTTGGATGGATATTAGATCACAGATTAATAATTCTAGATATTAACTTTCTCCTACTTCAAGTACCCACAAACCCCATAAGCCATTTTAAGAAGCGCATTGTCACATTGTCTGAAAGCATGATACCTGTTCTTCAGGAGAAAGGTGGAGGTTCCAACTGAAGTAGATTGGATTTGAAAGATTTTAGACATTACAGAGTTGGAACAATGAATAGCTAGCTATCTGTAAAGACCAACATGATCACTTTTTTTGTATATAGGCTACTTGGACCCACTATAGCTCCTCCACTGTAAACAGGCATATAGGATAATTCCATCTCATCTGGGAAATAGACCTTGTCTTGTGATCTGACCTGCACAAAACTAATTGCTAATTCACCAAACATTGCCTGATAATGGGAATTTTAGCATTATCTCAGTTTCTCTGACAGCTTGACCAAGGTTGGGTTTGAACCCTGGACGGGATTATTTTTTTTGGATTTGTGATTGTACTGTATATTGATGCCTTTCTTCTGTTTTGATTCTTTTAGATTTCACTTACTCCTGCTACAATTATCTACCCTTACCCCTATTAACATGCTAATTCTTTTATCATATGACCCATTATTTTACATCACTGTACATGATATGATACAGTTATCTGTGAGGATCTTGCATTTGATCTACCTCTTTCTTCTCTGATATTTCTCCTGATGTTAATTACTGCTTAAACTTTACACTCGCATTATTACGAGAAAGAAAAATGAGCGTACAATATATGTTGTTTTGGTATTTTTTCCAAACCTTTTGTTTGCAGTATATAAATGATGCCTACTTTCATTTCCCTAATTATCCTACCCTCTGCTTATCTCTCTTTGGACATTTTATTTTATTTTATAATTCTGTATAGCCACACAAACTCATCAATGAATCAAGAGAACATCAAAGCAGTGTTTCCATAAAATTAAAACTGAATGTATCCCATGGATAAAATGGGGCCAATATAGGTATCAGGACAGCACAGCAATAATCAAGACGGCGGCCACAGAAGTTCCCCTGTACTGCATGTCCCACTGAGAAGGGCTGTGCGGGCACACTTGCATGCACCAATGCACATGAACATGCTCATGCAGGCTAATACTAAGCGGAATGCCAGCAAGTGTGCGCGTGTGCGCACAGGTGCACGTGTGCGCACCATGTGACAGTTCTTGAGGCCAAAGAGACTATTTAAACTGACTCATTCACCAGGATCAGTGTTGTCTAGTCTACAGCATTTTCTGTGATTTCTAATATCCGTTTGCCTGTACCTGTTCCAGTTGACCTACCCAGCTTTTCCCAGACTATATTTCTGCTATATGCCTGCATTCGACCCTGGCTTGTCTTTGACTATGCTCCAGCCTACTCCTTTTGCTACCTCTGCGGTCAGCCTGTTGCCGAACCTGCCTGCACCTGACTTTGCTCCCGTATCCACATGTGTTCTGGACTTGTTTACCAGTGCCTCCAGCCAGCCTGCCTGCACCTGCCTGAGCTTTAATCGCCAGCCTGACAGCTGTTCCTGGTCCTATCCAGGCTCTACCATTAGTTCCAGTCCAGCTCCACAGCTAGCAACTCTACCAGGCACTCGTGCGACTCTGCACTCCCATGCCTCCTGTTTTCTCTACCAGGGGCCTTGAGTCAGAGATGTAAGAGAGGCCTCCCTCTGCATAACAAACTCTACCACCAGGTACGGGACAATAGGCAAAAGTCCAATAAACCTTTTTTTTTTTTTTTTTATGGAAACCCACATAAGAGCAGATACAACCTATAGAATGTGACCATAATGGAAATTGCACCTATGACTTCAGCACTGCAAGCTAACATCATTAAACACTAAACCACCATGTTGTATTATTTACAAATGATATCAGGATTATATTCTAATAAAGTCAAAGTGAATTCCACCTTATAATAACTTGACGTAAAAACCTTGATGCATTAGTGTGGCTATCCATTAAGTGCAGCATCGTACATTAATGCTTTTTACGGTTCAAAATATTGTCAATAATGCAGTAGGTATGTACTGTTTTAACTAGGTGTGCTGCTTAGTCACAAATCATGGTAAGTAAGCCATATAATGCAGAGGTGTCTTCAGGTCAGAAGAATGGAGAGTTCAGTCATTGTATTGCTGACATCTCATGACAAAGTCCAGCATTCATAATTATTTCATAAACCATCATCCCATTCATACAGTGTAGCATAAAACTTTCATTAACATTTTGCTCTCTGAAATTAGCCTTTTAGTTTCCATCCCCTTTCAGTTTCTTCATCTCTTTACCAAAATGTTTCTGCGGTTCAGGGAGCCATGTGAGTACCATGCCTCCCTACGTGACTGATGGCTCATCAATAACATTAAGCAGCATTATGGACCACATTGGTGTAGACCAGAATCAATACACCCAAGTAAAAAGTCTAATACGTTGACATAGAGAGCTCTAGAGAGCTCACATTACAAGAAATTAGGAATTTGCTTTTTTCTCAGAAGGAATGGGGACGTCAGGACTGCTTAGCTGCTTCAAGCTGTGATTGTTTGACTAAGATTTATGGCCTCTTGTTTTGTTGGCAGGGTCAGACAACTTGGTAAAAAAAAAGAGAAAGATGTATATTAGTCTTGTTAGAAGACCACTATAGACAATGCTAAGAAAGTACGTTAATAAACTATTTAATATTTTTTTTAAACTATATTTAAATGATTAATATTAGTATTTATATATTTTTGCATATAGTATTACTGTCAACTTTTGCAACATCATATTTGGTCAATTCTAAGATTTGCTAAACAAAACATGTATACCGTTGTTATCAAAGGTGGATTACATTTTAAAGCAATAGGAGGAAGCCTAAAAAGTAACCTACTCTACAAAAGACAGGGTCACAGGGTGAAATCTGAAGTAAAAAAAAAAGTATTGTTCAACATGTTTTAAATATAAACTTTGTAAATTGTGTAACTGCTGTGTAAATCAACACAGTTGATGCAAGCAGATAAAACAAGGGCCTGCATCACCTAGAATTTAGCATTGCCCATATATGCAACAGACAAGCGGTCTGTAGCATTAGAACAGCTCTAATGACTTGCAATAAACAAAATATTGTGAAGTTTACAATAGGATTAACCCTAGATGACCATGTACAGTGGAACCTTGGATTGCGAGTAACACGGTTAACAAGCGTTTCACAATACGAGCACTGTATTTTTAAAAGTCCTAACTCAGTTTGTGAGTGTTGTCTCGCAAAATGAGCAGGATTCAGGCCAAAGCAGTTCGGAAATGTTTTGAAAGAAATGGAAATAAAAATTTCCTGAGCCTTTCTGAGGTTTGCCGAGGTCAGCCAAGCTGTCCTTAGACCTTTTCAGGTGTTTCTGAAGCTCTGCGGTGCCCCCCCACCCCCCACCTCTGGCCGCATGTGGTATTGCATGCCATTGAAGTCAATGCAGAACTAATTATTTTAATTTCCATAGATTTCAATGGGGAAACTCGCTTTAATATGCGCGTACCTTGGATTCTCCTGGAACGGATTATGCTTGTAATCCAAGGTTCCACTGTATAAATAATTTGCCTCTAATTTTAGTGGAAATGTTATAAATAGGATCTGTCTAACATATTAGTGTTGAGCATGAGCACATTGTGGCTGAAGTTGAGACTCTTCACTCGAAAAATTGTGTAAATTAACACTTTCATTATCCAATGTGAAAGGCAAATTTGTTTTTAACTTTGAATGTCCAGTCATTTTCAGATGCTTTGAAAGTGATTAGATAATTGAAGTAGATTTTCACACATTATTTGAGTGAAGACTTTGGCCCAGATTCACAGAGCGATTACGCCTGCGCAACAGGAGATGCGCGTGCGTAAGTCTAAATGTGCGCGTGCGTTTCGATGCACGGCATCCCCAAAGCGAGATACGCAAGAAATCTACTTTTTTTGGTCCGGCGTGATTTCGTTAGACAGGCGCATCCGTCTGTGCAAAACTGCGCTAGACAGACCATTGATTTGCTAGTCAAATATGCTAATGAGGGACTTACGGGGATCCACAAAAGAAAGTTGGGGCAGCGCAGGCTACGCAGTGTGCGCAACAGCAAAATGTCCTGTCTAAAATTAGACCATATAAAAGCTGGTCTAAAAAGAGAAAAAAAGTCTACTTGTTAGATAAAGCAACACTGTTAGTGAGGAGCTCAGCAGTCACACGTGTTGCACAACAATCTGTATGCCAACATGCCAGGGGCATCGTCGCGCATAGCTATACTACTGACTTTAGATGAACAAAGAAGGATGAGGGCACGGAGGATGGCACAGAGGATGGCACGGGAGAGGATATACCGCACCCGCATAGACCTGTTTGGCATGAGTGATTCTGAGGTGTATCGCATCTTCAGATTCACCCCTCATGTCATCCTGGAATTAACCACAACCCTGCAGGAGGACATCACCAGTCGAACACAACGCTCACATGCAGTGCAGCCACTGGTCAAGGTCATGGCAACACTCCATTTCCTTGCCAGTGGCTCTTTTCAGCGTACAAGTGGAATGGTGGCTGGGATGTCACAATCCTCCATGAGCAGATGTGTGCACCAGGTTGTCCCAGCAATCCTCAGACGCATGGCCAACCAAATCATCAAACCCACCACTGAGGAGCAGCGGCTGAAGGCAATGACAGATTTCTACAGAATTGCCAGATTCCCACGCACCGTGGGGGCCATTGATTGCACACATGTGGCACTCCAGCCCCCCCCCCCAGGAGACAGAGCACATGTACCACAATCGGAAGCATTGGCATTCCATCAACGTACAGGTGATAGTCGATGCCCAAGGCCTCATATGGCACATCCGTGCCAAACACCCAGGGTCCAGCCATGACAGCTACATATACAATCAATGCCACATCCGAATGGAATTCGATCAGAACGTGTATGGGGACACCTGGCTGGTTGGTGAGTGACATGGGTGGCAGGCATGACTATCCCCTCCCATGATGCACACATCACAAGGGGCACATGCATGACTAACATCCTCCTGTCTTTTCCCTTACAGGTGACTCTGCATATCCACTGGGACCCCATCTCATGACTCCTATCCAGAACCCCCAAACCCCAGGAGAGGAAAGATACAATCAAGCACATGCCCAAACACGAGCAGTGGTGGAGCGCACCTTTGGCCTCCTGAAGTCACGTTTCCGATGCCTGGATAAGTCTGGGGGTACCCTCTTGTATTCCCCAAACTTTGTGTGCCAGATCATCGGTGCATGTTGCATGCTGCACAACTTTGCAGTAAGAAAGGGTCTGCAGATTGACCTACGTGATGACCTGACCCCTGAACCAGACAATCCCCCCTAACCGAGGATACCCCGTCTTCTGAGGGAAGAGCAGCCAGGAGACAACTCACATTGGGCATCTTTACACGTTAAACACACACATTAATCATGGCACAATGAGAATGCATGGATGCACACCACTGTAGTCCCTAGCACACACACCCCACATCCACATCAAATTGGATTGGCACCAGTCCACCATGCAGGACTTGTGAGCAGCAACGCCACGCCAAGGCTCCAATTATGTCACTGTACATTCATACACCATTCACATGGACCTGGGGATCACTTCTCCCTGGTCCTGGGGAACCCTTCTCCACCAAAATTGAGGGTGACACCCCTTTTCCGGCAGGAATGTCACCCCCACATTCAAACAGCATTCACAACCCCAAAAAAAAATTTTTCCACAAAAAAAAAATCAAAAAAGGGGGTAACAAAATGATTGCCCTTTACGTGAGCCACGCCTGGGGCGCCCCCGGCCACGGCCACGGCTCCTCAGGGGAGACTCATGGGGAGGTGGAAAACCGGGGAAGAAGGAGCAGCCCCTGATCTCTGCCCACCTGGCGGCCTGCCCTCCAAGGCCACGGCTATTCTGTCCAGGGCAGCACCAAGTGTTGCCGTGTTGGCCTGGATAGCCTGGGTAAGGGCCCTCACATCCTGCCCAACGCCTGCTGATGTCGTCTGCAGTTCGTTTAGGCAGGTTGTGAAAGCCCGGGAGTGGGAGTCCAGGTTCCCCAGCGTATCCTTGATGGAGGACAGTCTGGCTGACCTTACCAGATGGCGGGTCTGGAGGAACTGGTCCCTTCTCAGAGTGGCGGGCAGGAGATCGGCCACCCCCCTGGTGTTCTGGGACGACTTCCAGCCTCCAGCTGATGCTTGTGGCCGGGGAGAAGGGAAAGCCCTTGGGAGGGGAGCCATGTTGGGGAGGAGGGGGGGCTCCCCCTTAGGGAGGGCTGCCTGCTGCCAGCCAGAGGGGAAGAGTCCTCAAAAACCAAAAGTCCTGTGCCTGACATGGACTCCTCCTCCTCATGATTCTCCTCCTCCTCCTCCTCCGCGGACTCCGGCCTTGTTGGGGGGGCCTCATTAGGCTGCTGTCCTGGAGATGGTGCGGTCAGGCCAGATGGCCCTGCACCCTCCTGCACATCTGTGGATGACACAAAACATTCACAGGTTGGAGGATCCACACACTTGCCACATATTCCCTTTCACCCCCTCCCCCACACATGCTACACACCTGATATTAAAAAAAATACTTACCTGGCACCACGGGCACCGGACTTGAGTCAAAGCCGGGCAGGCCCTCCACTTCATGCCGATGAAAGGTCAGGGCCACCGCACGCGGCTCCGCTGTCAGCCTAATACGGCATGGTGGGCCCACTCCTGTGCCCCTGGCATGGGCAAGCATTTTGGACAGCTTCTGTTTGACCAGACGCCGGAGGTCATTAATTTTTTTGTCAATCCCAGACCGGGTCCGTGTCTCCCCCTCCCCCGCTGAATTGACCTGCTCAGTGATGAGGTCCAAAATCTCCCTCCTCCTGGCCGGGGTGGTGTTGGCACTGTCTGGGCCGTGGAGGAAACGCCCATAATCGCTAATGGCCCGGGCAAGAATTCTTTTTTCCCCCACAGTAAAATTGAGTTTTCGCTTTCTCTCTGTCATACATCCCAAAAAAATCACTCCCAGTCAGCAAAAATCACTCACAAAAACAAGCACAACCAATCAAGCAAGAACACACACAAATCTAACACCCAAAAAATCACACTAGCACTCAGCAAGAAACAGTCACAAAAACAAACAGCAAAAAAACAGCAAGAAAACAAACTAACAGAAATATATCAAACAAACAGTCTCTCAAACACTTATCAAAAAACACTTTCAAAGATCTACTAACAAACACTTGATCACACAAAACACTAATCTGACAACTACAAAAGACAACGCAACGAACAACAGGACAAAAGCACTTGGTTAAATGGGAAGGGATACAAAGGGATGTACTTTTGCAATGCAAGTGCGTTTGTCTCTGTCTATTTATGCTGTTTGCGTAGTTCACTAAGTTGCCCTAGTCCATTTCCAATTTCACTGATTGCGCCGCTCCCGAGTTGTGAGCATGCGCACAGCGGAGCTGACCATGGTCTCCTTCAAGCGCGCATGCGCGAGCCGGCCGGCCCTTCATTTGCATGGGGTCACGGCTCATTTCAATGTAACACGCCCACGTCCTTCCCAATTTGTATTACTCCGCCTTACGCCTCTGAAATAACGTTACGCATGCGCAATTTTCTGCGCAAAAGCTACGAGAATAGGGTGATTACGCGGCTACATTGCGCAAGTCTAACGTAAAGGCAGTGCGCTACGCCGGTCCAATAATGCGCAGATGTACCTGAATCTGGGCCTTTAAATTTAGTAAATCAATCCAATTGCCGCCCTAGACATTACCAGGTAGTTTTCCTTCCAATCAAAATAAATTCTATTCAATTCTATGGTCATCCCTCATTCAACTAAATTTATATAGTTAATTTATGCTATGCTAAACCTCTTTATTGGTGTCTTTGATGTTTTCATTCCAGATGCATTCTGAATGTGTTTTTGCATGCCTGTTTTTAGCATGGTTTTGGTGCATTCTGGAGAATACAAAGACACTGTGGGAGGATTCCCCCCATACACCCATTCATTCCAGTCATTTTTTATCCTTCAACCCTGTGGTTGAATGAAAAAACAAAAATCATCTTAAATTTTGAAAGAGACAATTTTTATGAAATGCAATCAATACTACATTACATCAATTGGGACTTAATCCTAGAAACATTGAACACAGAAGGAAAATGGGAATGCCTTAGGAACATTTTAAACAAAGGTATCACACTGGGGCAAAAAAATATAGAAGAGTGAAGGTTAAACCTGGGTGGTCAAACCGTAATGTAAAAAAAGTCTCATTAACCACTTAAGGACCGCCTCCTGCACATATACCCAGTCCAAAGCTCTGTGACCGTGACCACGAGACCCGCAGACCCGATCGCCGCTGGAGTCCCGCGATCGATCCCCGGAGCTGAAGAACAGGGAGAGCTGTGTGTAAACACAGCTTCCCCGTTCTTCACTGTGGCGCCATGATTGATCGTGTGTTCCCTTTTATAGGGAAACACAATTAATGACGTCACACCTACAGCCACACCCCTCTAGTTAGAAAGACAAATGAAGTCACACTTAACCCCTTCAGCGCCCCCTTGTGGTTAACTCCCAAACTGCAATTGTCATTTTCACAGTAAACAATGCATTTTTAATGGTCCCAAAAATGTGTCAAAAGTGTGTCAAAATTGTCCGAAGTGTCCACCATAATGTCGCAGTCATGAAAAAAAACGCTGATTGCCGCCATTAGTAGTAAAAAAAAAATTCAATAAAACTATCCCCTATTTTGTAAACGCTCATTGCAATTTTTTTTACCAAAAATAGGTAGAAGAATACGTATCAGCCTAAACTGAGGTAAAAAAAAAATGTATATATATTTTTGGGGATATTTATTATTGCAAAAAGTAAAAAATATTGCATTTATTTCAAAATTGTCGCTCTATTTTTGTTTACAGCGCAAAAAATAAAAACCGCAGAGGTGATCAAATACCACCAAAAGAAAGCTCTATTTGTGGGAAAAAAAGGATGTCAATTTTGTTTGGGAGCCACGCTGCACGTGCAATTGTCAGTTAAAGCGACGCAGTGCCTAATTGCAAAAACTAGGTCCAGGTCTTAAGTGGTTAAAGAGAAAAAACGATCTTTAAAAATATAAAGTTTAGGGGTCATTGTAAGAATTTGAACACTACAAAGAATCCAGTAAGAAGTGTAAGAACGAAATCAGGGCAGCTAAAAAAAGACTACGAGAGACACATATATAATATTAACATTAAAAAGGCAAGACCAGAGCACATTGTGGTAAAGAATAATTTTCGCACCAAAAATACCAAAAATATATATGAATATGTAAATAACCACACTAGGTTTGGGTGTTGATTGCTTAATTGGTGAAGGAACACTTAGAAGCACAACCATATAAGAAGATTGTTGCTTGATTACTTGATTATAAGATCTTGATTACTCAGTGGATTCTTAACTGATTGTGTTGATACACTTACCCTTTCCTTGGGTATCCACTTTTCCTTTGGACTTTACATTTAATTTATTCTGGGCTCTGTGTGTCACACCACATTGTTTTTTGTAAATGAATCCAATATGAATTGTAACGTTTTCACTTAATACCATATTATGTACACTGGTTAATTATTCATCTATTTTTACTGATTTATACCTGTTGAGGAATATTTATTCAATTTATTTAATTTCACCCACCACGGTCACCGACCAGTGACCACCACCCTATTTCTCACTAGCGCCCACTTACCACTATATCAAGATCAGAGCACATTGTCCACATAAGACGATGATAAGAGGATGGTTACAGATGACACAGAGAAGGCAACTGTACTGAATGCTTTCTTCTCAGTTTTTACACAGGAAAAGGAGGGATATACTGACTACAGTATTGTTAGTGGCACATCACAGGGGCCAGTGACTAACAGGGGCCAGAGTCAAGGAAAGACTAGATAAGCTTAACTAAAATAAATCACCAGGACTAGATGGCTTACACCGAGAATCTTCAAAAAACTCAAGTTATAGCTAGACCATTGTTCCTAATCTGTGCGGACAGCATCAAGAATTGTACCAGCTGATTGGAGAAAAGCCAATGTGGTACCGATATTCAAAAAAGGCCAGAGACGAATTCCTGGAAACTACAGGCCAGTCAGCCTAACATCAATAGTAGGTCAATTATTGGAGGCGATAAGGGACTATATCCAACAAATTTACTGAAGTAAAAAAGTATCATTAGTAGTACAGCATGGGTTGTTCCTGCCAGCCTAATCTGTTAACATTCTACGAGGAAGTGAGCTGCCGTCTAGCTAGGGGGAGGCCTGTTGATGTGGTGTATCTGGATTTTGCAAAAGCACTCAATATAGTTCCCTAAAAAACACTTAATTTTCAAGTTGTGGTCTGCAGGCATGGACCATAAGGTTTGTTCTTGGATAGAAAACTGGTTACAGGGTTGTTTCCAAAGGGTGGTGATAAATAATGTGTATTCAGACAGGTCAGGAGTGGTAAGTGGGGTACCACAAGGTTCTGTCTTGGGACCAATTCTGTTTAATGTATTCATAAATAATATAGAGGATGGAGTAAATAGCTCAGTCTCAGTTTTTGTGGACGTCAGAAAAAATCAGGGCAATACAAAATAATGGGGTGGGCAAGTGCATAGCAGATGAGGTTTAATGTGGAGAAATGTAAGGTAATGCATTTGGGGCAAAAAACATAAATGTAAACTCACTAGGGGGAGAACCTCTGGGGGAATCAATGATGGAGAAAGATATGGGGGCCCTAGTAGATGACAGACAAGCTGCAGCTACCAAAGCAGGAAGATATTTAGCATGCATAAAAAAGGGGATATACTCCAGGGATAAATCTATAATTATGTCACTTTATAAAACTATGGTTAGGCCACATTTGGAGAATTCCGCCCAGTTCTGCTCACCAGTCCTGAGAAGGGATGTGCTGGAGCTGGAGAGAGTCCAACGAAAGGAAAGAAATTAATACGGGGACTGGAGGACCTCAATGTCGAGAAATGACTACAAGCACTAAATATATTCTTGCTGAAGAAGTGACGCTGGATAAGTGCACCCTTATGCATGGATAAGTGCACACTTGCTGTGCAAACAAGCATGTCCATGGGCTGCTGGAAGGCTGATGTATACTTCAGCAGTTTAATTGTTTCTAACATCCAGCCATTGTCTGAATGTGTATGGCCATCTTAATTACATAGTAATCAGGGCAGGCTGCCAAGACTACAGAAAGCTGGTAAATTGGGGACAGAAGAAAAAAATACATAAAACAAATGTAAAACAGAAGGTGAGGGACACTCCAAAAGCATTTCTCTCATTCTGTAACAGCAATAAAGTCTAAATTATTTCCATGGGTGTAGTTCCTTTAAATATATCACCAAAAATTTGAGGAATACATTCCAGTTTGCTGTGTCAGCCTATGTGTTTACCCAGTGAAGAAATCAGGCAGACTTTGTATAGAGAAGAAATCATTTAATTTACAATATCACCAATTGATTTGTAGATTTTTTCTAGATTAATAACCGCTTAATATAAACAGAGGTTTGTAAAAAAAATATAGACAGCATTTGCATGAAAAGTGTGCATCCTATTAATGCAGAGCTTATATATGAGTGCATTTTAGAGGCACATTTTTAGAATAGGCCTTCAGCTTGAAAAATGTAAAACAGTAGGTACTTTTAATGCCTAACTTAACCCTGTCAGAGCAGGATCAATTGTTAAGAATTGCATATCAGTAATAAAAAAAGGTTTTATTCTGACTTTCTTATAGCTCACTTATTGAAATACCACCTCTGTATTCTGGCCGCCGTGGGTATTCAAACAATCAGATGGGTCAAATCTTAATTTCCTCTACTGGAAGCAATGGTTCCTCCGACTAACTCACAGTAATGAGGTAAGAGCTGGTGGTAGAAACAACCCCTTGCAGCTGGTAGCAGATCTTCTACACACTCAAAAGTGTGGAATACATGTAACAGCTGATAAGCAGCAAAGAGTTAATCAAAAGGTTCACCAGAAAGATACTTTTAGTGCATCTTTCATTACAGCTATGTAATTCTTTACGAGAGATTCTGTGCTGACAGGGTAATTTTAACAAAACAATGGGGGTTATTAATATTTACTAAAGGTAAATCCCAAAGTGCACTTGAAATTGCACTGACAGTGCACTTAGAAGTGCAGTCACTGTAAATCTGAGGGGTAGATCTGAAGCGAAGGGAAGCTCTGCTGATTTTATTATCCAATTATGTGCAAGCTAAAATGCTGTTTTTTATTTTCCTTCAATGTCCCCCTCGGATCTACAGCGACTGCACTTCCAAGTGCACTTTCAGTGCAATTTCAAGTGCACTTTGCACTTGTAGTGCAAAGTGGATTGCCTTACGTAAATAACCCCCGATGTGTGGCACTGAAAACTGTAGCAATGCCTTCAGAAAAGTAGCTTTTCGACCAAGGAGCAACCCTGTGTTTTCATGAAAGGGACCACCAGATAAAATAAAGTTTCTTATCCTATCTATCCATTAGAATGCATGTGCTTCCACTGTGTCATAAATTTACTGGAGTTAGGGCTGCAGGTAATATAGGGTGCTGTGAAGTGACCTTGCAGTTTACGCATGCGTTTGCAAATGTGTGCTGACTAAACTCCTGTTTTTAACACATACTATTAGACAGGTTAATTTGGTTGGTAGACAGACTGGTTGGTGAGTTGAGCTGGGAATTTCGCTGGTTTTGTGTAAAATAATGTTTCCCCTTTTTCTTTTGCATACACCTGAAAAAACGAATTAGAAAATTCTAAAAGAATATACAAACATTATAACATTTCTGAAACTACCAAAGTCCTAAAAATACAAATTAAAAGAGAAGTATGTTTTTTTATTTTTTTTAGAATTATACTTACTTAGGTCCGATGCTGCATCTATCCCCTGGATGCCTCTGACACTGAGAACCTAGCGATCTAATACCACTGATCGCTTATTTCTCATAGCCCCCCAAAGCAGAGAGCTGGTGATTGCCAGTTACTGCTGTCTACTTTGCACCCCCACCCTCGTTTACTGGAGTGTGGAGATGTGGAGGGGGCAAAAGCGGCCGGCTCAGGCGGTTCTCGACTTCATTGCCATGATCTTGCCTGAGCCTGGACCTGCTCTATAAAGTGAGGGCTGTATTAATCGATAGTGATATATACAGTAAGTACCTATATTAGTGGAGGCGGTGATGAAGGTGTGCAGGAAAGGTGGGTTAGTTAAAAGGAACTGCCACTTTGTCCTGATTCTTTTAAAGCCAATTATTTTGCTAAAATCAATGTTCCAGAAGATGCTAACCTTGCAAAAAAAAACAGTAAATACATACCTCTCTTAGCACATGCTGCCATTCTGTGTGGTATGGGAGAGAGATAACTTCCTGTAAACTTTTCAGAAATCCACAACTCCAGGAACGTTAATTTTGTGTCTTTTACTGAGCACTGCAGCTCCTCCCACCCACGCTATGTCATCATGGGACTCAATGGTGATGTATGGGTAGGAGAATCAGACCACTGGGCAGGGTCAGAGACAAGGAAGCAGACTGCCTTCTAAGCATTGGTTTCCAATGAATCTCCAGGTAGCTTTAAAGGAGTTGTAAAAAAAAAAAAAAATTCACTGTTAAGTCCTGCAGTGGTTAGGGTACTGCGGCCTTCTTTCCGTCTCCCAAGATGATTCTTCCGAATGGTTAGAGTGTTCCCCATCCCCAAGCATGAGCCAAGACTTCATGAAGGGTGTCCAGATATAGAATTACTTTATTGAGAGACAGGTTACTTATATACAGCAAAAGAAATACTTGATGTAATCAGATATACAATTACATCCTCCTCCCACATCATCATACAATGGTTTTACTAACGAGACCCCTTTCAAGAGACCTATTGTAGGACACAGACGGCTGTCTCCAGTAGAATCCACATGAGTTAATTACTGGTCCTTTGCCCAGACAAGGTGTTTTAGAACTTCTCACCTGCTAAACAATAGAACTTCACACAATGAACACTTCTTGAAAGACAGACGAAAGATCATTTACATGACACATTGAGATATTGAGAGCAGTTTAGGGAATAAACCAATTATCTCCAGGTAGAGAGCACCCTAATTTTCCCAACGTTAGAACACCCCTCTTCCACAGAAGGTATACCTGCCATTACATATCTCCTGATAGCCCCGATCTGGGGGACCAACATATCCAAATTTCACCCAGATCGGTCCAGGGGTTCTTAAAAGACAAACAGAGTCTGAGAAAATCCAGAATAAAGTCTATTTTCTTCACAATACTCCCCCTTAGTTCCATGGGTCGGCATACCCGCCTAGACCCTGCCGGGTTGGCTAGGGGATGTCCGGGTCAAAATTATACTTCCAAGCTGGTTTGGCGTGAAAGTCCATCCGCATTGCCGTTCTGCTTGCCCGGGCGGTATTGCAGTGTGAAAGTGTAAGGTTGCAACGCTAGACTCCAGCGCAGCAACCGGGGATTGTCTCCAGAGACTCGGTTGAGCCAGATGAGGGGGTTGTGGTCAGTGAGAATGGTAAAGGCACGGCCATAAAGGTACGGTTGGAGCTTCTTTAAGGCCCATACTAGAGCCAGGTATTCTGTTTCCATGGTGGCATAGCTGACCTTCCAAGGTAATAACTTGCCGCTGAGGTATGCCACCGGGTGCTCCATGCCGTCTTAAGTCCCTGGAACACCAATGCACACTCCGAGAACCAGGCTACCTGCTTGGGTCGGGACCTTTTGGTCAGGTCGGTGAGGAATTTCGCTAGGGTGCTACACTCCGGGACGAACTTTCTATAATACCCGGTGGTGCCTAGGGATGCCAATACCTGCGTCTTGGTGTGGGGCTGGGGCCAATTGGCTATGGCCTCTAGTTTCGCGGGTTCGGGGCCCTGTTTCCCAGACCCTACTCTAGGCCCTAGGTATTGAACCTCTGCCATGCCCCCATGGCAGTTCTCGGGTTTCAGGGTGAGAATTAGTTTCTCCCCCAACCCAACTTGCTCTAGGTTACCTTGGTTAGCTGCCAGCCGGTCGGGTAAGGGAAGTCCTTCACTAGCGTCAGTGGACGGGGCACAGATAGTGGCCACGTCCTCAGAGCGCTCGAAGTACGGTTTCAACATGAAAGTCTTGTCTGCTCCTTTCATCCGAACATTTGGCCACAATATAGGTGGTGTCGCTAATCCGTTCCACCACTTTGAATAGCCCCTGCCACGCTGCCTGTAGCTTGTCCTTTTTGGATGGTCCGAGGGCTAATACTTTTTGCCCTACTTCCAGGTTCCTATCTCGTGCTCTCCGGTCATACCATTGTTTCTGTCGTTTCTGGGCTGCCTGTAGGCTCTCTCGAACTGATTCGGTCAGTGCCCGCAGGCGGTCCCGGAACTCCAGCACGTACGGCAAAACCGGAATTCCTTCCTCTCCTGTGTTGCCCTCCCAGTGCTCCCGTATGAGGTCCAGGGGTCCCTGGACTTTTCTCCCGTATAGGAGTTCGAAGGGGGAGAACCCGGTCGACGCCTGGGGCACTTCCCGGTAGGCAAACAGGAGATGGGGTAGAAATTTCTCCCATTGACCATAGGACTCTGTGAACGCTGTGAGCATCTGCTTAAGCGTGCCGTTGAATCGTTCACAAAGGCTGTTGGTCTGGGGGTGGTAGGGGAAGCTAAATAACGGTTTCACCCCGCAGCTCTGCCATAACTGTTGAGTGACAGTTGCCGTGAACTGGGTTCCCTGATCTAAGAGTATTTCCCGGGGGAATCCTACTCGAGAAAAGATCCTGACGAGAGCTTCTGCTACTGTCTCCGCCTCAATGTTGGGGAGCGCCACCGCCTCAGGGTACCTGGTGGCATAGTCCACCACCGTGAGGATGTATCGCCTTCCGGAGGCACTGGGTTTGTTGAGGGGCCCTATCAGGTCTACTGCCACTCTGGAGAATGGTTCCTCTATTATAGGTAGGGACCATAACTTGGCCTTGGGGTGGCCCCCCCCGTTTCCCAATCTGTTGACACGAATCACATGTCCTGCAGTACGTCTGCAAGTCTTTTGATATCCCTGGCCAGAAGAAAGTCTGGGTAAGGCGATCCTTAGTTTTCTTGATACCCAGATGTCCGGCTAGTGGGATATCATGGCTGAGCTTTAGAAGCTCTGCCCTGTATTTGCGGAGTACAACTAGCTGTCTTTTTATGACTTTGGCTGCCCCACTTCCCACTCCCCCTGTGACCCTATATAGCAGTCCCTTGTCCCAGTGGAAGTTCTCTTGAGCATTACCTTCCTTAGGGGTACCTACGGCCTTCCTGTAACCTGCTAAGGTGGGATCTGACTGCTGGGCTTGGCCAAAGTCTTGTGGAGTGCCCCAGAAGGGGATAGGGTCAGGGCATACTACAGGGTTTTCGGTTCCTACCTGGGGTTCCTCAGAGTGCGTCTGTCCAGCTCGGCTTGCTTGCGCCCTGGTAGTCACAGGGCAGGTTCCAGCGGGATATGGGGTAAACAGCTGTGAAGTTAGGCACCCCAAATCGTTCCCCAACAATACTTCCGCAGGTAGGCCCGACATAATGCCTACTTCCATCTGCTTGGCTCCGGTGCCCCAATTTAGCTGCACTTGGGCTGTGGGTAGTTTGTGGATGGCGCCTCCTGCCACTCTTACTGCAACAGTCCTGTTGGTGCGCGCCTTCGCAGATACAGTGTGAGGTTGCACCAGAGTGAGGGTGGCCCCAGAGTCTCGTAGTGCCTCAGCCTCTTTTCCATCTACTGTGACCCATTGTCTGTGGTGCACCCGGTTGTCCCCCTCGACTTGTGCTATGTTCACCTCATATAGTTTGGTCCATTGCTCAGATTCAGTGCTGTGGTTTTCCAGCAGCTCATGCTGATAGTGATGAGTGGCTGCCCTCGATGGTAGGGGTGATGGCCGCTCCCAATTGCCTCTGCTCCGCTGAGGGCAATGTATCTTGTAGTGCCCTGGCCGATTGCATTGGTGACATACCAATGGCGGTCTCCGGTTAAAGTTAGGTGGTGAAGTGGGTGGTACCGCGATCGGTCGGTGGTGGGTCACAGGACCCGGCGTTGGGGTGCTGGACCTTAGCAGGGGGCGGTTTCCACTAGCCTCTCCTTTTCTTCCCTCGTGATGCTCGTCTGCCAGCTTGGCCGCTTCCTCGATTGTGGCCGGCTTCCTGTCCCTGACCCAGTCCTTGGTGTCTGCAGGTGTGTGGTCAAAAAATTGTTCTAGCAAGAAGAGTTGTAGCACCTCCTCTAGCGTCGCGGCTTGGCAGCCTTGTATCCAGTTTTGGGCTGCCCGATACATCCTTAAAGCCCATTCAGTGTAGGAGTCTTGGCCCCCTTTCCGTAATGCCCGAAACTTTTTCCTGTAAGTCTCTGGGGTCACAGCATACCTGGCTAGCAGAATGTCCTTTACCCTGACGTAGTCGTGTATGGCTGTATCAGGAACTGCTCGGTATGCCTCCGCTGCTCGGCCCGTGAGTTTGCTGCTTAGAATCGCGGCCCATTGTTCCGATTCCAGACCTTCCAAAGTGCATTGACGCTCAAAGTCTTGTAGGTATGTGTCAATTTCCATTTCTCCATCCGAAAAACTTTTAAACGCAGCATAGTTAATCTTTCTCCGCTGCCCTCCATTTATAGATCTGGATGAGGGAGCGGTGTCTCCTTGGTTTACGCTTGCCTGTTGTGCTCTGTGTTCTGCGCTCACCTGCTCCAGGACTTGCGTCACCATCTCTGGTGTGGGATTTGGCCCATATAGGTTTAGCCTCCACATCACCTTCTGTTGGAACTCTGCTTCCTCTTGGCTAACATTCGCCATGCTGCTGGTTTGGTCGCCCTCCATTAGTTCTGCTATGAGGGTAGTTTTCTTTTTGTTGCTTGCCACCTGACCTCGGGCTTCCAGCAGATCCATTAGCGTAGTCCTCTTTAGTCTCTCGTAATGCTGGGCCATTCACTTGTTGTCTTTATGCGTCCCATTCAACCCCGCTGCTTGCCACCAGTTGTTAAGACCTGCAGTGGTTAGGGTACTGCGGCCTTCTGTCCGTCTCCCAAGATGATTCTTCCGAATGGTTAGAGTGTTCCCCATCCCCAAGCATGAGCCAAGACTTCATGAAGGGTGTCCAGATATAGAATGACTTTATTGAGAGACAGGTTACTTATATACAGCAAAAGAAATACTTGATGTAATCAGATATACAATTACATCCTCCTCCCACATCATCATACAATGGTTTTACTAACGAGACCCCTTTCAAGAGACCTATTGTAGGACACAGACGGCTGTCTCCAGTAGAATCCACATGAGTTAATTACTGGTCCTTTGCCCAGACAAGGTGTTTTAGAACTTCTCACCTGCTAAACAATAGAACTTCACACAATGAACACTTCTTGAAAGACAGACGAAAGATCATTTACATGACACATTGAGATATTGAGAGCAGTTTAGGGAATAAACCAATTATCTCCAGGTAGAGAGCACCCTAATTTTCCCAACGTTAGAACACCCCTCTTCCACAGAAGGTATACCTGCCATTACATATCTCCTGATAGCCCCGATCTGGGGGACCAACATATCCAAATTTCACCCAGATCGGTCCAGGGGTTCTTAAAAGACAAACAGAGTCTGAGAAAATCCAGAATAAAGTCTATTTTCTTCACATTCACCTTAATGCAATCTATGCATTAAGGTGAAAAAACCTTAACCGAGCCCCCGTTATACTTACCTGACCCCTCAAAAGTCCCGCGCGGTCCCGAGATCCTCTTCGACGCTCAGTTGGCCACTGATTGGCTAGAGCGGATGGATTGAGAGCAGCGCAGCCATTGGCTGGTGCTGCTGTCAATCACATCCAGTGACATGGTGTGCCGAGGGGCGGGGCTGAGTGATAGAGTAAGCGACTATGGGCGCTCGCTGTATCACGAGAGCATGCCTGCAATTCCTGACCACCATGCAAGCTCTCGGATGACTGTAGTGAGTAATTGCGGGGAGGACCAGAGACAGCCGCCGAGGGACCTCAGAAGACGTGGATCGGGGCCACTCTGTGCAAAACGAACTGCACAGTGGAGAAAAGTATAACATGTTTGTTATTTTAAGGGAAAAAAAATCCTTTAGTAACCCTTTAAAGGTGTAGTTCTGCAAACTAACAGACACACAGCCTATTAACCTTCTGCAAAAAAACTGCTTACAAATTACTTTTTATTGTTTCTTGTTGCTTGTATTATGCAATATAGAAATGACTACTAAAAGAACTAACAAAGATTTTGCTTTTAAATTTAGTAAAATACAGAACAGCAGTTGAAACAATAACTACAATTTTGCAAAAATAATTTGATTGCTGGTATTATAAACCTGCAGGCCAGGGAATATGCAGTTTAAAAATGAATAGGTTCTGTGTTCCATCTCAGGGGAGGACATTTTCCAACATATAGTCACATGACAAGAGGCTGCGTCCTTATGCAGAAGCACTTTAAAAATCCTACTGAATCTGGCTACACCTGATTTAAGAGATCTAAAATTTTAAAGAAATATATATATATATATATATATATTCATGTACACCTCAAAGATATGACTTAAGCATAGCTGCAACACATATACTGTACGCAGCATATCTGTTTGTGATACAGGTTAACCTGACAGCTGTATAATAAAACGTGTACTAAATGGAGCTGCAGACTGCTTCAGTTCATCTCTATTCACAACATTCCCTGACAAGTGAGACTGGAGATAAAGCATTCCTCTTAATGATCTTGCATCTGGGCTAGGAGAATTCAATGAAAATCCACAATAAAAATTGACAGATCTTAGCTCACAGAGCTAGAAAGACATTACAGCCCCCATCCAACTATATATAAAAAGCTAAATTAAATAAATCCTGCACAATTATGGATTACAACATGTTTAGTTTCAACGATCTGGCGCATGGGAGCTCCAGTTGAGGGAATTTAAAACCACAGCTACAGCAAGAAGAGATCCAAGTTAATGTGGCATTTTCAATTCAAATTTTGCTCTGTGTATTGAAAGCAGTTTAGTTCCATTTGTCCCAAATTGCCTGTAAAATGTGAAAACATAATAAGATAAGTGTAAAAATTATGTGGGACAAATTGTACAATTAGAAAAGTCGCTGTCGTCTTTTTTTATTTCTTTTTTTACTTTGACAAATATGCATCAGTTATATTACTTTTGTCATTAAAAACATTCTATATATAAAGTAATATGCATATTATATATCACACAGTGATTGCTAATACCAATGAGATCAGTGTTTTTTAAGTATTTTAAACAAATTGTATCCAGGAAGCCAAGGTGGTTTTCACCTCTCTCATTGGCTTGCTTCCAAGAGAGACTCTTTCCTAAACCTTGCAAGACATATATATTGGAAGTTAATGAAAAGCAATGTTCCATTCAACCCCTTTGCAGCTCAAATATTTTGACTGCCATGGTTGCCATATTTTGGCTGCAGATAGTTACAGCAGCTGTAGGTCTTCTAGTTATTCATGACCACCTTGAAATTCAGTGTGTTGAAGCCTATTTATTTCATTTTTGGACAAAGTGGGGAAGAGTTAGAACCTCTGTTACTTTTTATTTGCAGTCCACGCCCCTGTTGCAGAGATTTCCTGTCAGGATACAAAGTGATGGGAAAATGCTATAACAAGAATCTTTTTCAAGAAAAAAAGAAATGTTATTGCGTAGCTGTTGATTACCAGTAAAATAGATGTATAAATAAAGTTAAAAATGGTTTAGTTTCCCTTTAAAAGCTTCTCAGTCTTGCTTTTTTTCCCCCTATAAGGTAATTATTTTAGCTGTAAGTATTGTAACACCTTTGTATTTCAAAACATCAATTGAGGCAAATTTCACTCTTGAATTTTTTTTTAAATTACCCTTATGGAGAAGAGCTATTTCATATAAACCCAAACTGCTTTTCCTTTACATCTCTCCCCACTTATCACACTTCTTCTTTCATGAAAATGTTGACTGTTGCAAATCAAAAACCCTAAATAAAGCATTACCACTTACTGTACAGACACATCTCCTAAACTCCAGACACCCTCTAAACTGCCATATTTTCCATCAATACAAGTGTGGGCTATAATACATTAAAGCAAGACAACTAACCCCCCTGTATATCAACTTCAGGATCTTCTTAAACAGTAGGAAACAACATATCTTCTAGCTGAGCAGGATTGCAGCTGTGAAGAATACCTTGCAACCCCTTTGCAGCTCAAATATTTTGACTGCCATGGTTGCCATATTTTGGCTGCAGATAGTTACAGCAGCTGTAGGTCTTCTAGTTATTCATGACCACCTTGAAATTCAGTGTGTTGAAGCCTATTTATTTCGTTTTTGGACAAAGTGGGGAAGAGTTAGAACCTCTGTTACTTTTTATTTGCAGTCCACGCCCCTGTTGCAGAGATTTCCTGTCAGGATACAAAGTGATGGGAAAATGCTATAACAAGAATCTTTTTCAAGAAAAAAAGAAATGTCATTGCGTAGCTTTTGATTGCCAGTTAAAAAGATGTATAAATAAAGTTAAAAATGGTTTAGTTTCCCTTTAAAAGCTTCTCAGTCTTGCTTTTTTCCCCCTATAAGGTGATTATTTTAGCTGTAAGTATCAATTGAGGCAAATTTCACTCTTGATTTTTTTTTTTAATTACCCTTATGGAGAAGAGCTATTTCATATAAACCCAAACTGCTTTTCCTTTACATCTCTCCCCACTTATCACACTTCTTCTTTCATGAAAATGTTGACTGTTGCAAATCAAAAACCCTAAATAGAGCATTACCACCATTACCACTTACTGTACAGACACATCTCCTAAACTCCAGACACCCTCTAAACTGCCATATTTTGCATCAATACAAGTGTGGGCTATAATACATTAAAGCAAGCCAACTAACCCCCCTTTATATCAACTTCAGGATCTTCTTAAACAGTAGGAAACAACATATCTTCTAGCTGAGCAGGATTGCAGCTGTGAAGAATACCTTGCAACCCAAATTCTTACACTATGCCTGGGTACTTCTGACCCTGATATCTACATGTTGTCTCTGTGCACTGCAGTCATACATCCTAAAATTAGTGTGAGGTAGAGTAAGACTCAAAGTCATGAGCAGCATCCTAAATCAACTTATCAAATGCTATTTTGCACCTTAGAGGATATCTCTGTTCTGGGTCTTCTTAGGGGCCTATGCTTCCATTGGCATTGATAACATTCTCTGGCTGCCACTGGGGAATAGACACTGATCCAGAACCCTCTACTAACCCACTTACTCATAGTATGATACTTTGTAAAGCAAAATGGAAAATTCTGCTCTTCAAACACTTCTCTACTCTCATTGTATACAACCATGTGTTTCCCCCAGGCACCAGCGACCCCTTAGACCGGCGCAATGTAGAGGCGCAATCACCGTATCCTCGTAGTATTTGCGCAGAAATTTGCGCCGGTGCAACGTAATTCCCGAGGCGTAAGGCGGAGTAATTCAAATTGGGAAGGACGTGGGCGTGTTACATTGAAATGAGCCGTGACCCCATGCAAATGAAGGGCCGGCCGGATCGCGCTTGCGCACATGAAGCAGACCATGGTCAGCACCTCTGTGCGCATGCTCACAACTCGGGAACGGCGCAATCAGTGAAATTGGAAGTGGACCTGGGCAACTTAGTGAGCTACGCAGAGAGCTTAAATAGACAGACACAAACGCCCTTCCTTTGCAAAAGTACATCCCTTTGTATCCCTTCCTATACAGCAAGGTGCTTTTGTTCTGTAGTTTGTTTGCGTTTGTTGATTTGTGACTTGACTTCTTGATATTTGTTGACTGTTTGAGCTAGTGTTTTGTAGAATATATTTGATAGTGTTTTTTGGTGACTGGTTGTGTGACTTTTTTGTTGATACATTTTGTTTGTTTGTTTTGTTGCTTGATTTTTCCTGCTTGTTTTTGTTGATTGTTTGGGAGAGAGTTGTTGTATGAATATGACTGAAAGGAAGCGCAAGACCAATTTTACTTTGGGGGAGAAACAAATTATTGCCTGGGCCCCTACCCAATATGGGCGTTTCCTGCACGGCCCGGAGAGTGCCAACACCCCCCCGGCCAGGAAGAAGGAGATATTTCAGAACATTACCGACCAGGTAAATTCTGTGGGGGGGGAGACCCGGACACGCGAGGGGATCGTCAAGAAGATCAATGATCTCCAGCGTCTGGTCAGTAAGAAGCTGGGGCAGATGGCAGCACATGCCAGGGGCACTGGAGGGGGCCCACCATACCCTGTTAGGCTGACAGCGGAGGAGCGCGTGGTGGCCCAGACCTTTAATAGGCAGCAAGTGGAGGGCCTGCCTGGCTATGACTCCATTGAGGAGGCCGTGATGACAGGTAAGGTTTTTTTTTCCTATCTGGTATGTAGCATGTGTGGGGGGTGGGGAATGGAATATGTGGCAAGTGTGTGGATCCTCCAACCTGTGAATGTTTTGTGTCATCCACAGATGTGCCTGATGAGGACCCCCAGACAAGGCCGGAGTCCTCGAAGGAGTTTGAGGAGGAGGAGGAGTTTGAGTTGGAGGAGGAGGTCATGTCAGGCAGTGGCTTATTATTTTTGGAGGAGTCTTCCCCTCTGGCTGGCAGCAGCCAGCCCTCCTTAAGGGGTAGCCCCTCCCACTCCTGCCCCAACAGGGCTCCCCTCCCAAGGGGCTCCCCTTCTCCCCAGCCACAAGCATCATCTGGAGGCAGGAAGTCGTCCCAGAAGACCAGGTTCTGCCCGCCAATCTCAGAAGGGACCAGGCCCTTCAGACCCACCATCTGGGACAGGTCAGACAGACTTTGGGGTGGATGGAGGAGAGCCTGTCCTCCATAAAGGATACACTTGGGGACCTGGACTGCCACTCCCGGGCTCTTACAAACTGCCTAAATGAACTGCAGACTACTACAGCAGACGTTGGAAGGATGTGAGGGCCCTCACCCAGGCTATCCAGGCCAATACGGCAACACTAAATACTGGCCTGAACAGAATAGCCTTGGCCTTGGAGGGCAGGCTGTCCGGTGGGCAGAGACCAGGGGCTGCTCCTCCTTCCCCTGATTATCCCCCCCATGAGTCTCCCCTAAAGAGCCGGGGCCGTGGCCGTGGGCGCCCCAGGCATGGGTCACTCCAGCGGCATTAATTTGGTTTTCCCCTTCTTTTTTTTGTGCTGGACTTTTTTTTTTTTTTTGCTGGAATTTTTTTTTTTTTTTTTGCTGGACATTTTTTTTTTTTGTGTTGTGAATGATTTTGGAATGTGGGGGTGACATTCCTGCCGGAAAAGGGGTGTCACCCTCATTTGTGGTGGAGAAGGGTTCCCCAGGACCAGGGGGAAGTGATCCCCAGGTCCGTGTGAATGGTGTATGAATGTACAGTGACATATTTGGAGCCGTGGCGTGGTGTTGCTGCTCACAAGTCCTGCATGGTGGGCTTGTGCCAATCCAATTTGATGAGGATGTGATGTGTCTGTGCTAGGGACCACAGTGGTGTGCATGCATGCATTCTCATTGTGCCATGATTAATGTGTGTGTTTAACGTGCAAAGATGCCTAATGTGAGCTGTCTCCTGGCTGCTCTTCCCTCAGAAGACGGGGTAGCCTCGGTTAGGGGGGGATTGTCTGGTTCAGGGGTCGGGTCATCACGTATGTCAATCTGCAGGCCCTTTCTCACTGCGAAGTTGTGCAGCATGCAACATGCACCGATGATCTGGCACACGAAGTTTGGGGAATACAACAGGGTACCCCCAGACTTATCCAGGCATCGGAAACGTGACTTCAGGAGGCCAAAGGTGCGCTCCACCACTAAACGGGTTTGGGCGTGGGCTTCATTGTATCTTTCCTCTCCTGGGGTTTGGGGGTTCCCGATAGGAGTCATGAGATGGGGTCCCAGTGCATATGCAGAGTCACCTGGAAGGGAAAAGACAGGAGGATATTAGTCATGCATGTGCCCCTTGTGATGTGTGCATCATGGGGGGGACAGTCATGCCTGCCACCCATGTCACTCACCAACCAGCCAGGTGTCCCCATACACGTTCTGTTCGAATTCCATTGGGATGGGGCTATGATTGTATATGTAGCTGTCATTGCTGGATCCGGGGTGTTTGGCACGGACGTGCCATATGAGGCCTTGGGCATCGACTATCACCTGTAGGTTGATGGAATGCCAATGCTTCCGATTGCGGTATATGTGCTCTGTCTCATGGGGGGGCTGGAGTGCCACATGTGTGCAATCAATGGCCCCCACGGTGCATGGGAATCTGGCAATTCTGTAGAAATCTGTCACAGCCTTCAGCCGCAGGTCCTCTGTGGTCGGTTTGATGATTTGAGGATTGCAGGGATAGCCTGGTGCACACATCTGCTCATGCCACCACTCCACTTGTTCTTTGAAAAGAGCCACTGGCAAGGAAATGGAGTGTTGCCAGGACCTTGACCAGTGGCTGCACTGTATGTGAGCGGTGTGTTGGGCTGGTGATGTCCTCCTGCAGGGTTGTGGTTAATTCCATGATGGCAGCAGGGGTGAATCTGAAGATGCGATACACCTCAGAATCACTCATGCCAAAGATGTCTATGCGTGTGCGGTATATCCTCTCCTCTCCCGTGCCCTCCTCCGTGCCCTCCTCCGTGTCCTCCTCCGTGCCCTCCTCCTTCTTTGCTCCTCTAAAGTCAGTAGTATAGCTATGAGCAAGGATGCCCCTGGCATGTTGGCATACAGATTGTTGTCCAGCAAGTGTGACTGCTCAGCTCCTCACTAACAGTGTTGCTTTAGCTGACATGTAGACGGATTGTCTCATTTTATACCACCTTTTATATGGACTAATTTTAGACAGGACGTGCAGCTGTTGCGCACAGCGTGTAGCCTTCGCTGCACCAACTTACTTTTGTGGATCCCCATAACTTCCTCATTTGCATATTTGAATAGCAAATCAATGGTGTGTCTAGCGCAGTTTTGCATGCACGGATGCGCCAGTCTATCGAAATTACGCCGGTCGAAAAAAATTAGATTTCATGCGTATATTGTTTTGGGGATGCGGCGCATCGATACGAATGCGCAGATTTAGACTTAGGCCGCGCATCTCCTGTAATGCCGGCGTAATGGCTCTCTGAATCTGGCCCCTTATGCCTGTGTTGATGAGGACAAGAGCATCTTCCCCACATCCCTGGTCAGGTGTTTGTGAAAGCCTGTGGGCAGGTGGCTTATCTGAATCTGGAAGCTCCATTAAAAGATACATACAGTATCTCACAAAAGTGAGTACACCCCTCACATTTTTGTAAATATTTTATTATATCTTTTCATGTGACAACACTGACAACATGACACTTGGTTACAATGTAAAGTAGTGAGTGTACAGCTTGTATAATTGTGTAAATTTTCTGTCCCCTCAAAATAACTCAACACACAACCATTAATTAAACTGCTGGTAACAAAAGTGAGTACACCCCTATGTAACAATGTCCAAATTCGACCCAATTAGCCACTTTCCCTACCCGGTGTCATGTAACTCGTTAGTGTTACAAGGTCTCAGGTGTAAATGGGGAGCAGGTGTGTTAAATTTGATGTTATCACTCTTACTTTCTCATACTGGTGACTGGAAGTTCAACATGGCACCTAATGGCAAAGAACTCTCTGAGGATCTGAAAAAAAAATTTTGCTCTACATAAAGATGGCCAAAGCTATAAGAGGATTGCCAAGACCCTGAAACTGAGCCGCAGCACGGAGGCCAAGACCATGCAATGGTCTAACAGGACAGGTTCCTCTCAGAACAGGCCTCGCTATGGTCGACCAAAGAAGTTGAGTGCACGTGCTCAGCGTCATATACAGAGGTTGTCTTTGGGAAATAGACGCATAAGTGTTGCCAGCATTGCTGCAGAGGTTGAAGCAGTGG
Source organism: Rana kukunoris (assembly GCA_029574335.1). Classification (NCBI taxonomy): domain Eukaryota; kingdom Metazoa; phylum Chordata; class Amphibia; order Anura; family Ranidae; genus Rana; species Rana kukunoris. Next base: position 351,854,077 of record CM056049.1, on the reverse strand, counting down.
GGGGTGAGCCTGTCAGTGCTAAGACCATACGCCACACACGGAATCAAATTGGTCTGCATGGCTCTTGTCCCAGAAGCCTCTTCTAAAGATGATGCACAAGAAAGCCCACAAACAGTTTGCTGAAGACAAGCAGACTAAGGACATGGATTGCTGGACCATGTCCTGTGGCCTGCTATCTGATAAGATCAAGATAAACTTGTTTGGTTCAGGTAGTATCAAGTGTGTGTGGTGGTGGTAGTATCATAATCTGGGGCTGCATAAGTACTGGAGAGCTCATGTTAATTGAAGGAACCATGAATGCCAACATGTACTGTGACATACTAAAGCAGAGCATGATCCCCTCCCTTCGGAGACTGGGCCGCAGGGCAATATTCCAACATGATAACAACCACACCTGCAAGTCAACCACTGCCTTGCTAAAGAAGCTGAGGATAAAGGTGATGAGGGGACAGCAAATTTACACTGTTATACAATCTGTACACTCACTATTTTAGATTGTAGCTAAGTGTCATTTCTTCAGTGTTATCACATCAAAAGATTTAATAAAACATTCACAAAAATGTGAGGGGTGTACTCACTTTTGTGAGATACTGTCAGGGTTCTGGCACCTCCAGGACTGACTGTATGTAATGGCAAGGGGTGCTGGGGTGTGCTGCAGGGTATTGCTGCTCACTGCTGGGTATCTATTTTTGCAGGGGTGGGTGTGTTTAGGTCTAATGTTGCTGGTGGAGGGCCTATTGATGCTGGGGGGTCTTACGTTGCTGGGGGGTCTATTGTTGATTGCTTCTAGAGAGTCTATTAATGCTGGCTATGCAGAGATCTCTTGATGCTGCCAGAAGTCTATTGTTGCTGGGGGGAATATTGTTGTGGGTGGTCCATTGTTGTTAGATGGATCTATTGTTACTGGCTGCAGGGGAACCAATTTATTTTCAGATTTTCTTAATTACCTTACTGGGCACATATACCCCTTCCTGACCAAGTGAAATTTCAGTTTGTGGCACTGCATCACTTTAACTGACAATTGCGCGGTCGTGCGACGTGGCTCCCAAACAAAATTGGCATCCTTTTTTCCCCACAAATAGAGCTTTCTTTTGATGGTGTTTGATCACCTCTGCGGTTTTTATTTTTTGCGCTATAAACAAAAATAGAGCGACAATTTAAAAAAAAATGAAATATTTTTTACTTTTTGCTATAATAAATATCCCCCCAAAATATATAAAAAAACATTTTTTTTCCTCAGTTTAGGCCGATACGTATTCTTCTACCTATTTTTGGTTAAAAAAATTGCAAGCGTTTATCGGTTGGTTTTCGCAAAATTTATAGCGTTTACAAAATAAGGGATAGTTTTATTGCATTTTTATTAATTTTTTTTTTTTACTACTAATAGCGGCGATCAGCAATTTTTTTCCTGATGGCGGACACTTCGGACAATTTTGACACATTTTTGGGACAATTGTCATTTTCACAGAAAAAAATGCATTTAAATTGCATTATTTACTGTTGAAATGACAGTTGCAGTTTGGGAGTTAACCACAGGGTGCGCTGTGACTTTGAGTGTTCCCTGTGTGTGTGTTTACAACTGTAGGGGGGTGTGGCTGTAGGTGTGATGTCATCGATCGCGTCCCCCTATAACAGGGATGACGCGATCGATGCTGCGGCCACAGTGAAGCACGGGGAAGCCCAGGGACGGATTGCTGCACTGCAGCGGCGATCGGGTCCGCGAGTCCGGCGGTCCCGGTCCTGGAGCTTCGGACCGGGTCACGGGAGCGCGCCGCGGGCGCGTGCCCGTGACCCACGGCTGGGTACTAAAACCAACGTATATATATACGTTGATGTGCCCAGCCGTGCCATTCTGCCGATGTATATGTGCAGTAGGCGGTCCTTAAGTGGTTAAAAAACATTTTTTTTCTCAGTCTACGTAATACGTATTCTTCTACATATTTTTGGTTAAAAAAAAAAATCGCAAAAAGCGTCTGGTTTGCGCAAAAGTTATTGCACTTACAAAATAGGGGACAGAATTATTATTATTTTTTATTATTATTTTTTTTTACTACTAATGGCGGCGATCAGCATTTTTTTCGTGACTGCGACATTATGGCAGAGACATCGGACACTTTTGACACATTTTTGGAGCCATTCACATTTATACAGCGATCAGTGCTATAAATATGCACTAATTACTGTATAAATGTGACTGGCATTGAAGGGGTTAACACTAGGGGGTGAGGAAGGGGTTAATGTGTACCCTAAATTGTGTTCTAACTGTGGGAGGAGGGGGGGTGACTGGGGGAGGTGATCGATGCTGTGTCCCTATGTACAAGGGACACAAATCGGTCTCCTCTCTCCCCTGACAGGACATGGGTCTCTGTGTTTACACACAGAGATCCACGTCTTGTCCCTGCAGCCTTCGATCCTGAGTGCCTGGCAGACATCACGGCCGTCAGGCACGTGCATCGGCATGTCAGCGATGCGGCGGGCAGGCGCGCCGCCACCGGGCGCTTGCACGCCCCCCAGTGGCCTGGCGGAGCGCAGGCCGTAAAAATGCGGCCAGTTAGAGATTTAGAACCACCCTTCGGCCGTACAAAGTCGTACGGCCGTCGGGTAATGGTTAATAAAGAATTAAAAAATACTGCAAAAAAAGTTCCACAAGTCTATTATCAATCACATCATGCAAATCATTGCAGATCCATGTCACTCAAAATGAATGACACCTGCTGAAAAAAAACACCAACCAATGGACACAATCAACTCAGCAATATCACAGTGATTTCTAGTAGTTTGCTGAACCTCCAAAATAAGTAACAGTCAAAACCCCTGTAAAACTATTTGGTACAGTTTTTGGTGGAATAGACATGGGGGGGGGGGGGGGGTTAAGGGTTAATTAAACTGGGGCAGACAGAATCTGGTGCAGCTTTGTAAAGTAATTAGTCAGCTTCTATCTTCAGCTTCTTCAGTTAAGCTTAGGAAATAAAAACTAGAAGCTGATTGGCTGATTCTGGCTGCTCCAGTTGTAGTCAATTCTTATCACTGTATGTCTCTTCTGCCAAACATTTTTTTTTTTCCTTTTTGCTAGCAATGTTTACTTCATAAGGCTGCCTGCAGCATATGTGCAGTGCAGTGAATATTTTCAGCTTCTACAGCCGTGGCCAAAAGTTTAGAGAATGACACAAAAAAATGATGTTCAATAATCTGCTGCTTAAGTGTTTTTAGATCTTTTTGTCAGATGTTACTATGGTATACTGAAGTATAATTACAAGCATTCCATAAGTGTCAAAGGCTTTTATTGACAATTACATTAAGTTTATGCAAATAGCCAATATTTGCAGTGTTGAACCTTCTTTTTTACGACATCTGCTATTCGCCCTGGCATGCTGTCAATCAACTTCTTGGCCACATCCTGACTGATGGCAGCCCATTCTTGCATAGTCAATGCTTGGAATTTTTGAGAATTTATGGGGGGTTTTGTTCATCTGCCTCTTGAGAATTGACCACAAGTTCTCAATAGGATTAAGGTCTGGAGAGTTTCCTGGCCATGGATCCACGATTTTGATGTTTTGTTCCCCAAGCCACTTAGTTAGCACTTTTGTCTTATGGCAAAGTGCTCCATTATGCTGGAAAAGGCATTGTTTCTCACCAAACTGTACTTGGATGGTTGGGAGAAGTTGCTCTCAGGGGATGTTTTTGTACTATTCTTTATTCATGGCTGTGTTCTTAGGCAGAATTGTGAGTGAGCCCACTCCCTTGGCTGAGAAGCAATCACACACATTAATGGTCTCGGGATGCTTTACTGTTGGCATGACACAGGACTTATAGTAGCGCTCACCTTGTTTTCTCTGGACAAGTTTTTTCAAGATGCCCTCAGAAATGGGATTCATCAGAGAAAATGATTTTACCTCAGTCCTTAGCAGTCTAACCCCTGTACCTTTTGCAGAATATCAGTCTGTCCCTGATGTTTTTCCTGGAGAAAAGTGGCTTTTTGGCTGCCCTTCTTGATACCAGGCCATCCTCCCAAAGTCTTATCCTCACTGTGCGTGCGGATGCACTTAGACCTGCCTGCTGCCAATTAAAAATGTAACATTCTATGAACAGGGAAATATAGGGCTCAGCTTGATATTGTTCAAGCTTAATATAAAAAGACAAACATGAGAATGGAATACAAGCGACAAAATCCTCTCTTGTATTAAAGTGTATGAAAAAACGTTTCATGGAATTTGAGCTGGGCACACATATCTGCAGTGTTATCTTATCTCTCTTCAAAATCAAAGTCCCGTGGCTTTCTCCTGCTCTGTTCTTCTGTTATCAGTATGATAACTTTTGACAAGTTCTCTGTCAACTGCGATAAAACCAGGTTGAAATTAGTTTCAGGGTGGGTGCTATAAATAGATTAGCAGAGAGCTGGTCTATTTACAGCAAATACCTGCTTATGTGGGGAGGGGGTGTGTGCCTTTCCTCAAATGAGCTGTCTCCTACTGTAAGCAAAGAATCCACACCCAATGCTGAACAAGGAAGTGAAAATTCTAACAGGACGTGCATTTTCTAAACAGAATATAAAGCTAAAGACAGCAGATATACATGTGAAACTTATGTAGGAAGATTTGTTTCCTCCCTGTGTATCATCTAAGGTTGTTCACTTCAATGGGTATATGTGAGGGTTTACATCCACTTTAAGAGAGGTATGGACTGCAGAGAAAGGTACATATTTTTGCCCCTGACTCCTTCAAGAGCTGATTCTGTCCAGCTCAGTAGATTGCTTTAAAAAATGTATCTTTCCTAAATGTGAATAATATAACTGCATACTAATGGTTATAGGTACAGTTGTTCAAGGGAATATCCAATTGCCTCTTGGGGGATCCGGAAGGATTTCATCTCCAAATATAGACAGGTTTCTTCACAGTAAGAGCTGTGAAAATGTGCAATAGGCTCCCTCAAGAACTGGTTTCGGTCAGCCCAGTAGATTGCTTTAAAAAAGGCCTGGATTCTTTCCTAAATGTACATAATATAACTGGTTACTAACATTTATAGGTAAAGTTGATCCAGGGAAAATCAGATTGCCTCTTGGGGGATCAGGAATGATCCTTTTCCCCTGCTGGAGAAAATTAGATTATACTCTTCTGGGGTTTTTCACCTTCCTCAGTATCAACTGTGGGTATGTATGGGATTGTATGATTTCTTTTTTCTTTTTTATTGGTTAATCTAGATGGCTTGTGCATTTTTTCTACCAGACTATGTAACCAGAGCATATCAACTCTTCTGAAATGTGATTACATAAATATTAAACTCAGACAGCACCTTGTCAGTATACAAAGCCTTTACAGTGACTTCAAATTAGGTCTGTCTGGTAAACTGTGCCCATTTATGGTACATTGGGACAGCACCTTGTCAGTATGCAAGACGTGCACAGTGACTTAAGATTACTTCTGGCTGGTAAGCTATGCTAGTTTATGGAGCATTGGGTGGGTGAATACTTTCCAGTATTGATAACATGTTATGTTGGACAACAAACAGGTGACAATTCATTTAGCTGCTGATGACTCGTATGGGTTTATTTTTCTTTACAGGCTCCAGATGTTCAGAAACCATTACATATATTCCATTATTGTATTATTTTCCTTTAGAGAACGTAACACTTTTGTAATCTTCATACACTAACCTATATTAAGGAAAAACTCCTGTCTAATAGGTTTGCACAGGATTATCAAAAAGCAAGTAGCTTGTCAAATGCTAAAACATAATTATAATGGCGTGGAGCCTGCAGTGGACTCCTGGGAAGCGCAATGCCCAAATTACTAAAGTTCATTATCAGCAGCAAACTACTGTGAATATTAGAGTGTGTTTTACTCCCAGATTGATACGTATTATTCCACAGAGTGGGAAATATTCTAGTAGAGTTTATGAGCGTCAGCAGATATGATCTAAGGCTCTAAATGATTGTCTTTAACATACAGTGCATTAAACGTTACTTGTCAATCAGAAGCATGGAAAACATTATTTACAGTAAAGAAGAACATTTAAAAGAACATCTCCAAGTTAAAACATCCAGAACAGCATCCAGAACAGGGAGGGTGCTTTCAATCTGCTGGAAAGTCATCTTTAGATGAACTAATGAACCCTTTAACCCAGTCCTTTCCCCAGTTACTTCCAGACTTATTAATAAATAACAAAGCTCTAAAACTAGCTTCCGTTTCATGAGGTGGATTGTAGAACTGAGTACCGAAGGCACATAAGTGCTGATTGCATATTTTACCACTTCTCTTCCTACTACACATATCCTGGTGATGTTGAACTTGGTGTTGTTTTCTTCTTCTCTTACTCAATTATGAATACACTCTAGGAACCTATACACCAGTGATATGTCACAATTCCAATGACTCACATGTACAGTATATCACTTGCTGGTGGACCCTACCCTTAAAGGGTCACTAAAGGAAAAAAAAAAAGCTAAATAGCTTCCTTTACCTTACTGCAGTCCTGGTTTCATGTCCTCATTGTTCATTTTTGCTCTGATGTTGCTGTAATTCTCCTCTGTTCTGGTCACTTCCTGGTTGTCTGTTTCCCTGTGACCACAGTACTGGGAGCTTCTAGTTTCATTTTCCAAACCATCACTGCTCTATGACTCTGTATAGCACAGATACAGGATAACATGCAAAAACATAACTAAAAAACTACAGGTACATTATATGATTGATTTTTATCTATTTTTATTCATTTTTAAAAGAAATCAGTTAACTATTATGTCTCTATACCCTGTAAACAGTCATTTCAGCAAAAAACATTTTTTCCTTTACAACTCCTTTAAGCTGTTGTAAAGTGATAAAGACTGATGCTCTTCATTAGGGGTGAGCTTTATGTTTGATTCGAACAGGAGTTAGACTCGAACATTGGCGGTTCACCCGTTCGCCAAACAGCGAACAATTTGGGGCGTTCGCTGCAAATTCGAAAAGCCGCGAAACACCCTTTAAAAGTCTATGGGAGAAATCAAAAGTGCTAACTGTAAAGGTTAATATGCACGTTATTGTCATAAAAAGTGTTTGGGGACCCAGGTCCTGCCCCAAGGGGACCTGTATCAATGCAAAAAAAAGTTTTAAAAACGTCTGGTTTTTCGGGAGCAGTGATTTTAATAATGCTTAAAGTGAAACAATAAAAGTGGAATATTCCTTTAAATTTCATACCTGGGGGGTGTCTTAAGTATGCCTGTAAAGTATGCCTGTTTCCCGCGCTTAGAAAAGTCCCTGCACAAAATGAAATTTCTAAAGGAAAAAAAAAGTCATTTAAAACTACTACTTTTTTTACATTTTGGTTCAGGGTTCCCCTTAATTTTCATAACAGACCCAAAGGGCCTGGTAATGGACTAAGGGTAGAACCAATGCTGTTTTTTTTCAATGACTTCTACAGTGGGGATCAAAAGTTTGGGCACTCCAGGTAAACATTTGTATTAATGTGCATAACGAAGCCAAGGAATGATGGAACAATCTCCAAAAGGCATCAAATTACAGATGAGACATTCTTATAATATGTAAAAAAAAGTAAGATTTTATTTCCATCATTTACACTTTCAAAATTACAGAAAACAAAAAAATGGCGTCTGCAAAAGTTTGGGCACCCTGCCGTGTTAATATCTTGTACTGCCCTTTGGCAAGTATCACAGCTTTTAAACGCTTTTTGTAGCCAGCCAAGAGTCTTTCAATTCTTGTTTGAGGTATCTTTGCCCATTCTTCCTTACAAAAGTCTTCCAGTTCTTTGAGATTTCTGGGCTGTCTGTCACGCACTGCTCTTTTAAGGGCTATCCATAGATTTTCAATTATGTTGAGGTCAGGAGATTGTAAAGGCCATGGCAAAACCTTCAGTTTACGCCTCTGATGTAATCCCCCATGGATTTTGAGGTGTGTTTAGGATCATTATCCATTTGTAGAAGCCATCCTCTCTTTAACTCCAGCTTTTTCACAGATGGCATCAAGTTACCATCCAAAATTAGCTGAAATTGTATTGAATCAATTTTTCCTTCTACTCGTGAAATGTTTCCTGTGCCACTGGCGGCAATACAACCCCAACTCATGATTGGTCCACCCCCATGCTTAACAGTTGGACAGAGGTTCTTTTCATTAAATTCTGTGCCCTTTCTTCTCCAAACGTACCTTTGCTCATTCCGGCCAAAAAGTTATATTTTAGCCTCATCGGTCCACAGAACTTGTTTCCAAAATGCATCAGGCTTGTCTATATGTTCATTTGCAAAGTTCAAAAGCTGAATTTTGTCGTGAGGTTGTAGACAAGGTTTTCTTTTAATGACTTTTCCATGAAGACCTTGGCCCAGATTCACAGAGCGATTACGCCTGAGCAACAGGAGATGCGCGTGCGTAAGTCGAAATGTGCGCGTGCGTTTCGATGCACGGCATCCCCAGAACGAGATACGCAAAAAATCTACTTTTTTTTGTCCCGCGTAATTTCGTTAGACTGGCGCATCCGTCCGCGCAAAAGTGCGCTAGACAGACCATTGATTTGCTAGTCAAATATGCTAATGAGGGACTTACGGGGATCCACAAAAGAACGTTGGGGCAGCGCAGGCTACGCAGTGTGCGCAACAGCAAAATGTCCTGTCCAAAATTAGACCATATAAAAGCTGGTCTAAAAAAAGAAAAAAAGTCTACTTGTTAGATAAAGCAACGCTGTTAGTGAGGAGCTCAGCAGTCACACGTGTTGCACAACAATCTGTATGCCAACATGCCAGGGTCATCGTCGCGCATAGCTATACTACTGACTTTAGATGAACAAAGAAGGATGAGGGCACTGAGGAGGGCACTAAGGAGGGCACGGGAATTTTTTTTTTTTTTTTTCATTTGCTTATATAAACTTTACAATTTAATCTAATCTAATAGAATATTCTTATCTGATACAAGCCCCTCACTCTTCACTTGATATATCACACATGCATAGACATCTTTGGCATGAGTGATTTTGAGGTGTCTCACATCTTCAGATTCACCCCTCATGCCATCATGGAATTACCACAACCTTGCAGGAGGACATCAGCAGCCCAACACATGGCACTACCCATGACACCCATGACAGCTACATATACAATCAGAGCCCCATCCCCACAGATTTCGAACAGAACATGTATGGGGACACCTGGCTGGTTGGTGAGTGACATGGGTGGCAGGCATGACTGTCCCCCCCCATGATGCACACATGACAAGGGGCACATGCACTACTAACATCCTCCTGTCTTTTCCCTTCAAGGTGACTCTGCATATGCACTGGGACCCCATCTCATGACCCCATCTCATGCCAGCTCACATATGCATCTTTGCACGTTAAACACACACATTAATCATGGCACAATGAGAATGCATGCATGCACACCACTGTGGTCCCTAGCACACACACATCACATCCTCATCACATTGGATTGGCACAAGCCCACCATGCAGGACTTGTGAGCAGCAACGCCATGCCGCGGCTCCAATTATGTCACTGTACATTCATACACCATTCACACAGACCTGGGGATCACTTCTCCACCACAAATGAGGGTGACACCCCTTTTCCCGCAGGAATATCACCCCCACATTCCAAAATCATACACAAACAGAACCAAAAAAATTAAATAAATGACGAGCAAAAATAAAAAATGCCCCAGCAAAAATATAATAAAAAAAAAAAAACAACAAAGAAAACACATAAAAGACAAAAATCACTCTGCAAAACAGTCCCCAAGTATCTCAAAGACACGTCACAAACAAACAAACAAACGCTAATAAACAAAAGCACCTTGCTGTATAGGAAGGGACAAAGGGATGTACTTTTGCAAAGGAAGTGTGTTTGTGTCTGTCTATTTATGCTGTTTGCGTAGTTCGCAAAGTTGCCCTAGTCCATTTCCAATTTCACTGATTGCGCCGCTCCCTGAGTTGTGAGCATGCGCACAGCGGAGCTGACCATGGTCTCCTTCAAGCGCGCATGCGCGAGCCGGCCGGCCCTTCATTTGCATGGGGTCACGGCTCATTTCAATGTAACACGCCAACGTCCTTCCCAATTTGTATTACTCCGCCTTACGCCTCTGAAATAACGTTACGCATGCGCAATTTTCTGCGCAAAAGCTACGAGAATAGGGTGATTACGCGACAAAATTGCGCAAGTCTAACGTAAAGGTGGTGCGCTACGCCGGTCCAATAATGCGCAGATGTTCGTGAATCTGGGCCCATATTTGTACAAGTATCTCTTTTATAGTGGAATAGTGTACCACAACTCCAGTGTCTGCCAGATCCTTCTGGAGGGATCGTGCAGTCAAACGTGAGTCTGATATTTTTCTTGGTCTTCCAGATCTTACTTTAACTTACACTGTTCCTGATGACTGCCATTTCTTTTTTTTTTTGACTGCCATTTCTTAACCCCTTGCTCACCTAAGGACGTCATATGAGGTCATCCACTTTGTGCGGGAATATTTGAGTGATGCCTGCAGCCACAGCCATCATTCAGATATCACCGTCTTCAGCCGGCGATTCTGTGCACCATAAGAACTATCAAAGCGGCGGTTCCGCCGCTTGAGCTTATAGGTGGCGGTCCCGCCGCCATCCGCCGCTTCGGGGCCCGGAGAACGATCGGCCGGCGTTCACAGCAAAACCATAGAGATGTTGACCAGACTTATAGGTCGGAGGGGCGGGCGGCAGGAGGGGTAAACACACATCCTGAATGCATTAGATTGGTGAATTTTTTTTCCCTCCCGCTTGAGGAGAGATGTGGGGTCGACCCCACATCTCTCCATAAAGAGGACCGTCGCACACTATTCCTATTGCTTTTGATAGGAATAAAAGTGATCAAAAAAAAATGTAAAAAAAAAAGTGCCAAAAAAAAAGAAAGAAGTAAAAAAATAAATAAAAAAAAATTAAACGCCCCTGTCCTGGTCGCTCGTGTGCAGAAGCAAACAGGCATGCAAGCCCTGCATATGTCAGCCCCGTTCTAACCCCACATGTGAGGTATCATCGTGTGTGTTAGAGTGTCAGCAACAATTCTAGCACTAGATCTCCTCTGTAACTCAAAAATAGTAACCTGTAAAAAAAATTAAAGCATCGCCTATGGAGATTTTTATGTACCGAAGTTTGGCGCCATTCCCTGAGTGTGCACAATTTTAAAGAGTGACATGTTAGGTATCTATTTACTTGGCATAACATCATCTTTCACATTATACAAAAAAATTGGGCTAACTTTACCGTTTTGAAATTTTTAAAAAAAAAAAGGCGTTTGAAAAATGATTGCGCAAATACCGTGAAAGAAAAAAAGTTGCAATGACCGCCATTTTATTCCTTAGGGTGTGTGCTAAAAAAATATATAAAGTTTGGGGGTTCTGATGAATTTTTTAGCAAAACAATTGTGATTTGTACATAAAGGAGTAAAGTGCCAGAATAGGCCCGGTGATTAAGTGGTTAATTACATTCCGAACAGAGGATATTGACATTTGAAAACGCATTGCTATCTTCTTATAGCCTTCTCCAGCTTTGTGAGCGTCAACTATTTTCAGTTTCAGTTTTCTAGACAACTGCTTAGATTCTAGAAGAACCCATGGTGCTGATTGTTGGGGCAAGGTCAGATGAGTCTGGGCATTTAAAACCTGTGAGATTGACATCACCTGGTCTTCCCAGATGATGATTGAGAACAATCCATGACACTGGCAGGTCTCAGCTTTGTAAAGGGGGCAGTGCATGCTATAAATTCTGCAGGGTGCTCAAACTTTTGCAGACGACATTTTTTGTTTTCTGTAATTTTGAAAGTGTAAATGATGGAAATAAAATCAAACTTTTTTTGACACATTATAAGAATGTCTAATCTGTAATTTGATGTCTTTTGGAGATTTTTCCATCTTTCCTCGGCTTAGTTATGCACATTAATACAAATTTTTACCTGGGGTGCCCAAACTTTTGATCCCCACTGTATCTGTATTGCCGGGACCCGACAATTCATTATAGCTGCGAGTAGTTTTAAATGACTTTTTTTCCTTTAGAAATTTCATTTTGTGCAGGGACTTTTCTAAGCACAGGAAACATGCACTAATTTACAGGCATAGACACACCAGGTAAGAAATTTAAACTTTAAGCATTATTTAAATCACTTTTTCTGAAAAAAAATCAGTTTTTAAAAAATGTTAAGGACATTAGCGTGCATATTAGCCTTTAAAATTCCATCCACAACTGACACTATTGGGTTGATTTACTAAAGGAAAATCCACTGTGCGCTGCAAGTGCACTACGAGTGCACTTGGAAGTGCAGTCACTTTAAATCTGAGGGAAAGATCTGAAATGAGGGGAAGCTCTGCTGATTTCTAAAATCCAATCATGAGCAAGCAAAAATGCTGTTTTTTATTTTCCTTGAATGTCCCCCTTAGATCTACAGCGACTGGACTTCCAAGTGCACATTGGATTTGCCTTTAGTAAATAAACCCCTAAGGGCTCATGCACACTGCAGCTTAAAAAAAAAAAAAAGCTGCTTTTACAGGTGTAGCACTACCCCCGAAGGAGCTGCTGGTTTGTTTTGGGTGACATGTTACCTCTATTCCGCCGCTGTATAGGGTACACGATAAGAGCTGAGAAGAACTGCAATGTCCACACTAGATGTCTTTCTCTGTGCTTTAATACCCAACGAGGTAAAATAGTAGAGTTGAAGAGGTAGAAGGGATAGTAAGAAGTAGGTTGAGGTGTATAACTTAGTTCAGAAACAATCCTGCTTCCAGCAATAAACTTTCGTCGCCACTCTAGCCAGAGTGGGTATTGTGCACCTGGATAGGCCTCTCTCACCAGCCTAGTAGCCAGAGTGTCACACGGAACTTTAGCAAAGTCTCTGCCACAAACCTTCCCAAAGATGGAGATGTATTCAGTCCAGAATCCTTCTCAACACAGGATTAAGCACCCAGATCTCTCTTGAATAAACTTTGGTAATTCAAAACTGACAGGTGACCATCATTCAGCCCTTCAGTAATGGTGCGTCCTTTGATGAATCTTAAGGCCTCTCCTGAAATACCAGCCTCGTGCTCGGTAGTCGGTACTCCCCCAGACAGGTTCTTCATCGGGTGGCTTCCTCCCTCAGGACGGACAGCACAGGACCACTCTGCAACTGTAGACCCAGTCTGACTACCAGGTCTACACGGTAGATTTCAACCGCAGGCCAACATGGTCCCAGAGCCAGGAACACTTGAACAAGCACCCCTGGCCATGAGGGCCACACACGGGGGGGGTGGTGGGACGACAGCCAGGGATGGCCTCACAACGACGTCGACCCAGAACTAATGACGTCTGGCTCTTAAGTACTCTCCCCCAGCATGCACAGCAAGACGACCAACCCCCACTGATTGGCTGCTGAGGAAAAACACCCAATGCACCTTGACTCGACTGCTGCCACCCTTAGCCTGGTGTGGTACAGGTACCCCAGGCAACAATAGTGGTTACTTACAACACAGCCATGGCTGGAACAGAGGCCCAAATTTGGCAAAAATAACACGGTCAGAGGCAACTAAATCTCTGACCACCCTCTAAATTTAAGGCAGCACCAGCTATAAAAGTAGCAGGGCGCTACACAGGCATTTGAGTTTTTATTTCTGTGTCTAAATGCTTAAAGAAGCTTGTGCTTTATTGTGCTCTTTTGCATGTTTTTTATTGATCTTATTTGAGCTTATTCAAGCATAACCGTTTTTTTCACAAACCCTCCCCTCAGCTAATTTTTCCTTTTTTTGTGTATGTGTTTTTGCCCATTTTTGCGCTTATTCTGGCACTTATGCGTCTTTTCTGCTCAAAAACTCCTCTTAAAAATGTGAGATTGGTAGGTGTTTTTTTTTCTGCCTGTAAGAGCATTTGCCTGTAACCTCCTGAAAAAGCCATAGGGCCAGATTCAGGTAGATGGGCGTATCTTTATTTTGGAGTAACGTTTCTCATTTACGTTATTCCGCCGAAACTTTAGGAGCAAGTACTGTATTCACAAAGCACTTGCTCCTAAAGTTGCGGCGGCATAGCGAAAATGAGCCGGCGGAATTCAAATTGGGCAGGTAGGGGGCGTGTATTATTTAAACTAGGCGCGATCCCGCGGCGAACGTACTGCGCATGCGTTGACTGTCAGTGCGCATGCTCCAAATTCTGTCAGTGAACGTCAATGACGTCAATCCCCATTTATGGAAGTTTTACGTAAACAACGCGAACATTTTTAAATCCGACGCGATGACGACGGCCATACTTAACATAGGATACTCCACTAGGGGGCTTGTTTTTCTTTACGCCGCGTATCTCTTACGGAAACGTCGGAAAGTCACTGCGTCGGGCCCGAATACGATCGTGAATTGCCGATTCTCGCTGATTAACATATTCTCGCCGTTAATCAGCGGGAACGCCCCGAGCGCCATTTTTAAAATTGCAGTTCCGATACGACGGCAAAATACAATTACGCCGCTCGTATAGGAACTCCGACCCGGCGCTTCTTGTTTTCTGCTTACAGAAAACAGAAACGACGGCTCAAAGTGGGAGTTAGGCTGGAGTATCACTGATCACTGATGGAGCCTAACTCTACCTGAATCTGGCCCATAGTGTGCATAAAGGGGAGTTTCCAGGCAGAAGAAACGAGAGCTCAAGTAAGCTCAAAAGCCTGTAGGAGCAGCTTCGGTGAGCTTCTTTGTGATGCAGTGTGCATGAGCTCTAATAATGGGGTACCATTCCTCCCACTGATACCAGTGGTGGGGCACTATTTCTCCCACTGATGCCAACAATGAGGTACTATTTCTTCCACTGACACCTACAATATGGCACTATTCCTCCCACAGATACCAATGATGGGACACTATTCCTCCCACCGATACCAACGATGGGACACAATTTTTTCCACTGATACCAACAATATGGCATATTTTTCTTCCACTGATACCTACAATGGAGCACTATTGCTCCCACTAAAACCAATGATGTGACAGTGATGGGGCATCTGACACTGGGGCATTTTTTACTACCACTGGCCATAGTCTGTCCCCTCGCTGAAGGGGGAAAGTTTAGAAAAGTTTGGAAACCCCTAATCTAGGTGATCTAAAAAAAGATATAGCCTAGAAGCAAAGGATTAGGCATTACAGCTACTTGTTCAAATGAAGACGATATAATCCATCCCCCGGTTACCAGAAGAGAAGTGATTCAACAGGGTGAATAGCAGAAGAGAAGTAGAAGTAGAATTTTGGAGAACTCTAAAGTTAACATTGTTCTATAAGCAGCTGCTTAAAAAAAGCCTTTTCTGTAAAAGACTGTGGGATTGATTTTAAACTGTACAAAATCTGGCGCAGCTGTGCATAGTAGCCAATCAGCTTCTAACTTCGGGTTGTTCAATTAAGTTTGACAAAAAAACTGGAAGCTGATTGGTTTCTTAGCATTTATAGGTAAGCAGTTATCACAGGCAAGACTTTTACCAGTTTCATTTTTGCAACAGGTTACTTTTAGTGAGTCAATTTACATGTTTTGATGTAAAGAAAGCTGTTATTTTTATTGCATAAAATAACCTCCTTGGTTTGCATCATGTTATTGTGCCTCGGGAAGGCGTTATGGAGTATGCTACCATACAGTTTTTTCGACATAATATCAAACACTTAGCTGAAGTGCCAAAAAAGGTATACTCTAACAATAATAATTATATGCATATGTATTTCCATGAAAACATACAGGGGGTAAATACAAATATTTCTACAGTATATACATTTATTTCATATGTGTATATTATTTACTCAGTAACTAAGCAGATTCAGGCAAATTATTTTACACTGCAGATAGCAGAGGCAATAGAAATGAATGCAGATATATAGTCATTAATACATCATAATTATAATACGATTGACTTATGCCTCGTACACACGATCGGAATTTCCAATGGAAAAAGTCAGACGGGATTTTTTCATTGAATATTCCGACCGTGTGTGTGCCCCATCAGACTGTTTTCTGTCAGGCAGCGTACACACGACCAAGGTTCTCGCTAGAAACCAGCGAGAACCTCGCTGGAAGCTGCATTCCAGCGAGAACCTCGGCCGTGTGTACGCTCTCGGCGAGCATCCCGTCGGGAATGCCGTCGAGCAGAAATAGAGAGCATGTTCTCTATTTGCTCGACAGCCCGCCTGGATGAATGGCTGGTTGCCATTCCTGACGGGCGGGTCGCCGAATCTGACGGCCGGCAGAGAACCTCGATGGGCGGAACGATGTGTTCTGCCCGTCGAGGTTCTCTGCCGTGTGTACGCGGCTTCAGAGTTTAGAAAGAGAACATGTTCTCATTTTTTCTGATGGAAAAAAATCGGAAATTCTGTTTGTCTGTGTGGAACTCCGACGGAAAAAAAACATGCATGCTCAGAATCAAGTCGACGCATGCTCGGAAGCATTGAACTTAATTTTTCTCGGCTCGTCGTAGTGTTGTACATCACCACGTTCTGGACGGTCGGAATTTGGTGTGACAGTGTGTATGCAAGACAGCTTAAATGGAATTCCATCAGTAAAATCCGTTGGAGTTTATCCTGTCAGAAAAAACAATCGTGTGTACAGGGAATTACTGTATATAATTCTTTTGCTATCCTCTGTACAGAATCCAGACAGAGATAGGGGCAATATTAGAAGCCAATGGTGTGCGTTGCATGCAAAAGTGCAGAGAAGGAGCAAACAAGAGGAGAGAAAGAGAGCAGCATGAGCAAGGAGATTACCTTATCACTCTGTTGATGTGCCTTCACTGTCCAATTACAAGCTCATTGTGTAGGGAAGACACCACTGCATTTCTTACCTGTAACAGAAAAAGCGGTCTCAACCTCCGGTTTTTGTAGGGTGACAGAGCTGTGTAAATCTCAGGAGAGAGTACACAGGAATACAATTTATTTGCCAAGTAAAACAGCTCCTATAAATGTATTTGCTCTATGTATTTAGAGGTTTGCTGGACTTTAGCTTTAAAATAGTATTAAATGGTCAATTAATATTTTTTTATTGTGAATTCTAATTAGGCAATGCAATATTCCTCAGTACATACCTTAATTTCATAGCCTAGCAAAAACACTGAAGCCCTGTACTTACGGCCCGGATTCCCGTCAGAAAAAATACGTTGTTTTTCCTGACAAGATTCCTGGCAAGATTCTCCTGCCGGCCGAGTGTACACACGTACGATTCAAAAGAACCGTCGTTCTTTTGTATAAATTCTTTATTTTTATATATATTTTTTACAGCAAGAACAATGATTACAGCTTTGTGTACATCCATTTGACGTCCACTTAATAGTTTCATTATTAACCACTTGCCGACCAGCCGCCGCAGTTATACGGCGGCAGGTCGGCACTCCTGCGCGAGAGCCCGTAGCTCTACGTCGGCACTTTTGACGGCCACTAGGGGGCGCGTGCGCGCCGCCAGCGGCCCTCGCGCGCGCCCCCCGCTCGCCCCCGAGTCCCGTGCGTGTGCCCGGCAGGCACGATCGCCGCCGGGCACACGCGATCGCTCGGTACAGAGCGGGGAACGGGAGCTGTGTGTGTAAACACACAGCTTTCGTTCCTGTCAGCGGGGGAAACACTGATTTTCTGTTCATACAATGTATGAACGGAAGATCAGTGATTTCCCCTAGTGAGGCCACCCCCCATACAGTTAGAACACAAATAGGAACACACTTAACCCCTTCCCCGCCCCCTAGTGTTAACCCCTTCACTGCCAATGGCATTTTTATAGTAATCCAATGCATTTTTATAGCATTGATCGCTAAAAAAATGCCAATGGTCCCAAAAATGTGTCAAAAGTGTCCGAAGTGTCCGCCATAAGGTCGCAGTACTGCAAAAAAATTGATGATCGCCGCCATTACTAGTAAAAAAAAAATAATAATAAAAATGCCATAAAACTACCCCCTATTTTGTAAACGCTATAACTTTTGCGCAAACCAATCAATAAACGCTAATTGCGATTTTTTTTAACGAAAAATATGTAGAAGAATACGTATCGGCCTAAACTGAGGAAAAAAAAGTTTTTTTAGATATTTTTGGGGGATATTTATTACAGAAAAAAGTAAAAAATATTGGATTTTTTTCAAAATAGACGCTCTATTTTTGTTTATAGCGCAAAAAATAAAAACCACAGAGATGATCAAATACCACCAGAAGAAAGCTCTATTTGTGGGGAAAAAAGGACGCCAATTTTGTTTGGGAGCCACGTCGCACGACCGCGCACAAAAAGTGCTCTGGTCATTGGGCAGCAATATGGTCCGGGGGTTAAGTGGTTAAACAAAAACAAAAAAATATTTAATATATTGTAGCTTACCAATCTTTAAATGTGGCGCCTGCATTTCTTTTCTTTAGTTTATAATTCCTTTATTTTCACCTGATGATCCACCCAGTAACAGCCATCTTGTCTTAGGGTTGCTCTATCTGAGTGGCTCCTTTATTTATGGAGGAGAAAAGGAAACAGTGAATTTAGTGACACTAAACGATATCTTCATTCTCCATTAAAAAAAATAAAAAAAATAAAATAAACATCCTTACAGATTGTTTAATTGCCTTGTAAATTATTTCCCCCCAAAAAATGTTTACTGTGTTTTTCTGTCTCCTTGTAATATCTTCTGTGAGCTCCCGAACCTTTCCCTTTACCTATCACTTCCATTTTCTTAGAACAAGCAGTGCACTTTTTTTCAGTCATCTCCACTACACGACACGTTTCATAGTCCACAGCCCATAGTCTTTACTAGGGTAGATCAGAGGTAGCCATACTGCTACTTATAGCCCCTATACCTCCAACCCCCCATTTTCCATTAAAACACACAACACCAGTTAGAGCTAAATGGCCACCTGGCCATTTATTAACCACTTGACCGCTGGGCACTTAAACCCCCTTCCTAACCAGACCAATTTTCAGCTTTCGGTGCTCTCACAATTTGAATGACAATTACTCAGTTATACAACATTGTACACATTTGAAATGTTTGTCCTTTTTTTCACACAAATAGAGCTTTCTTTTGGGGGTATTTGATCACCTCTGGGTTTTTTATTTTTTGCGCTATTAAAAAAAAAGACTGAAAATTCTGTAAAAAAAAAACTTGTTTCTGTCATATTAGCAGGTTATTTCCCACACACAGCATATGCATACCACAAATTACACCCCAAAACACATTCTGCTTTTCCTCCCGAGTATGGCGATACCACATGTGTGAGACTTTTACACCGCATGGCCATATACAGAGGCCCAACATGCTGGTAACGCCATCAGGCGTTCTGGAAAACCCAGACCAATTCTGACATTTCTCTCCTACATGGAAAAAATCATAATTTATTTGCTAGAAAATTACATAGAACCCCAAAACATTTTATATGCTTTTTTAGCAAAGATCCTAGAGAATACAATGGCGGCCGTCACAAATTTTTATCTCGCATGGTATTTTCGCAGAATTTTTTTTAACGTGTGTTTTTAAAAAAAAAAATGTTTTGTGCTTAAAAAAAAAAAACAGTAAAGTTAGCCCAATTTTTTTTCATAATGTGAAAGATGAAGTTATGCCAAGTATTTACTTGATTTTGACACTTTTTTCCCCAAAAATACATTTTTTATCACTTTTACTCCTATTATAAGGAATGTAAACATCCCTTGTAATAGGAATATAACATGACAGGTCCTCTTTACAGTAAGATTTGGGGTCAGCAAGACCCCACATCTCACCTCTAGGCTGGGAAGACTGAAAAAAAATATCCTGGCTTCGATCGTAGCGGTGAGTCTGTAAAAGCACCGGAGGGAGGCAGGAGGGGGGCGTATTGCAGAGTATTGGGGTATTGCGGAGTATTGGGGTATTGCAGAGTATTGGGGTATTGCAGAGTATCGCGCAGGGTAATGCATTCACTACAATAACGTAAAACATTTCCTAGCAGTTATATCATTCCCCTTACCCCCCCTTATACTTACTTTATTTTTCGATCTCTCTCCTCACAGGACATGGAGGCAGCAGAGAGAGCCATTGGCTTCTACTGCTGTCAATCAAATCCTCTGAGGAGTGAGTGGGGTCGAGCCAGGCTGTGTGCATCTATGGCTGAACCCAAAAATGTGCCACTATAGGAGATGGTCCAGTATAGGGGGTGCACAGAGAAGAGGAATAGCCGTGAGCGGTGGAGGAGACCCCCATTGCACAGAACAGGTAAGTATAAAATGTTTATTATTTTAAAAAAAATATATGGCTTACATTCAGTAATGCTGCATGGTATTAACATGTCCATGTAAATACAACAAGCTTAACTTGCCTAGGCTGCTTATTTCATCTTTTGCCAGGATGAAGTGGTGAGTGGTTGAGAAATTATTTGCTCCAACATATTTTTTTATTTTCATACTGCAAATAAAATATATTCTCTGTACAAAATTCAAATACATAATTTTATTAAATTAGTGAATTTTGTAAGCCAGAGCAATGACAGTTTCACGCTAACACATTTTTTCCCAACTTGAATCCAAAAAAAGGTTTAGTAAGGTCTACATGTTTTACATGTGGCTTGTTTTGTTATTGGAATGTTCTTATTACATAGTCTGAGCTCACCTAATGCTTTTTATTTACATCAAATGCACCACAAAAATATCAGAGATATGTTATGATGTAATATTGTCTAACATCTGGTCTCCAGCATACAGATTCTGATAAAAAAAACAAACACATATCTTGTGAATATTTAGTGACAGGAATGTAACCAAGAATATACTTTAAAGTTCATCCAAAATATTATTATATAATCTAAAAAAAACACACACACATTCAGCCCTGTAAAGCTCTCCTATTCACTTTCTGTTCTGTAAGTGACCATACACTAACAAAAAACATTCTGAAAGGAGCAGACAAAAGGGAAAATTTATATCAAATACTTACCGTAATTTTTCTTTCCTGATGGACTCCATGGCAGCCTACGTGTGGGTTAATCCCGCCTCTCATACCTCATAGGACCCTACTCCCATAAAGCTTTGCGTCTCCCCATAGACTGTGTTCCGTAATATAGCCTACTCCAGCAAGGGGAGGGAAACTCCTGCTGCCATGGAGTCCATCAGGAAAGGAAAATTACGGTAAGTATTTGATATAAATTTTCCCTTTCCTGACAGACTTCATGGCAGCCTACGTGTGGAAAATAACTAGCCAACACACCCAGGTGGGAAATTGCTGATTAAAGAAAAAAAGGTTTAATTGACATTGTCAACAGATAAAACATGTAAACCAAAATCAACCGACGACAAAGAGGCCGGTTCTACGCAGTGAATGTGTTTAATGACGACCAGGAGGCCGCCCTACAGATTACTTCCGGGGAAACATGCCGGGCGGCTGCCCATAATGTGGAGATTCTCCGAGTCGAATGTGCTGTCACCGCTTTAGGAGGAGCCAACCCTTTCACTTTGTATGCCCCTTGGATTGCTTGAACTATCCATGCAGCGATGGTTCTAGGGGAAGGACGCATTCCCTTGTTTTTCCCATGGAAGGAAATGAACAGATGGTCAGATTGACGGAAAGCTGCTGTGGCTTCCAGATATTGTCTTAATACATCCCCGACATCTAGAGGATGAACATTAGAGCTCCCAGGAGATCGAAAAGTGGGGAGGACGATTTCTTGATTTTCTTGAAAGACCGATGTTACCTTTGGATTGGATCCCAGCATGGGAATTAATACGACCCGATCAGGGAAAAAGTAAGAAACGGTTCTTTGGATCCTAGTGAACCTATCTCTGAGACCCTTCTGGCCGATGTTATGGCCACAAGGAAGACAGCTTTTAAGGAAAGATCTTTGATAGATAAGTTATCCGAGTGTGTAGTTTCTGAAAGGAAGTCCAGAACCAAGGGAAGGTTTCATTTTGAGAACCTTGGTTTCCTCTGTGGTCTAAGCCTCATGGCACCTTTGAAAAATTGCTTGACAAGGGTGTGTTTGGCCCATGAAAACCCAGTGAAGGCCGAAATGGCCGAAACTTGGACTCTCAGGGAGCTGACCGATAAAGATAGATCCAGACCTGTCTGAAGGAAACCTAGAACATCCTGAATCATAGGATTACTAGGGGACCCATCCATGGAAGAGGTGAAATTTGAAAATTTTGACCATATTCTCTGGTAGACCTTGTTGGTGCTTGTTCTCCTCTCACTTAACAGAGTGGAGATGGCTTGACTTGGACAGCCTAGCGCAATAAGCCTTTCCCTTTCAAAAACCAGACCATCAGATGAAGATGGGACGGACATGGATGAGGGGTTACCCCTTGTAACAGGAGATCTGCCTTGTCCGGAAGT
This sequence comes from Rana kukunoris, assembly GCA_029574335.1. NCBI lineage: Eukaryota > Metazoa > Chordata > Amphibia > Anura > Ranidae > Rana > Rana kukunoris. The sequence goes on along the minus strand of CM056049.1, from coordinate 351,831,850 downwards.
GGGACCGGATCCCTGAAGCTCAGATGAAGCAGAAATGGGAACCATGGTCTGTTGGGCCAATAAGGGACTATCGCCACCACCTCGACCGCCTCCCACCTGAGTCTTGCCAGGAACCGGAGGATGACCGGGACTGGAGGAAAAGCATAGGCCCTGTGAAAATTCCACTGGTCTGTTAGAGCATCCACTCTGAAAGCTTGGGGACAGCGACCTCTCGTAAAGAATTTCTCCAGTTTGAAGTTGCATGGAGATGCAAACAGGTCCACTTCCGGCATAACTCCCAGGGACAGGACCCAGCTGAAGACTCCGCTGTGGAGAGACCATTCGTTGTTGTCGAGTGTCGTCCTCGAGAGGTAGTCTGCTTGGAGATTTTGAGATCTGGGGAGATACACAGCTGTCAGGTCTGAGAGCTGAACTTGTGCCCATGACATGATCGGATCCACTTCCCTCAGTAGGGACAAACTGCGGGTGCCTCCCTGTCTTTTTATGTATGACACAGCTGTCGTGTTGTCCATTCTTAACAGGACTGACGATCCTTTTACTAGATGAAGAAAGGATTGAAGGACACAGTAGGCCGCACGGAGTTCCAGGGCATTGGAACTCACACTCCGAGATGGTAAAGTCCACTTCCCTTGAGCAAATTCCTTCAAGCACAGAGCCCCCCAGTCTCTGTTGCTGGCATCTGATGTAATTGTGATCCAGGAGATCGGGGCTAATGAATGGCAGTTGAGGAGATTTTTCCTTAGTAGCCACCAAAGGAGACTTTCTCGCATGGACAAAGTTATTCGAATGCGCTGATCCTGAGACTACGGATCCCACTGTTGGAGAAACCCCTTCTGGAAGGGCCGCATCCTCCATTGTGCCCATCTCACCATGGGGACTGTGGACAACATAGTGCCCACTATCTTGAGACATTGCAAGGCTTTTAGAAAGGGAGATTCAAATGCAAGCCGGATTCTGTCCCAGACTACCGGGATCTTTGTCAGGGGTAAGGAGATGAAACATTGAACTGTGTTGAATTGGGTCCCAGAAAAATCAGAGATTGTGTGTTTTGGAGATGACTCTTTTCTCTGTTTATCAGCCAACCGAACTCGGTCAGGGTGGAAATGACCTGGTTCTGGTGTGTCAACAGCTGTTCCTTGTCTTGCGAAAGTAACAGTAAGTCGTCGAGGTAGTGATGAAGTCGAATACCCTTGGTTCTGATCAGGGCGACGACAGCCAATAGAATTTTTGAGAACACCCAGGGCGATGTTGTGAGCCCGAACGGGAGACACGTAAATTGGAGGTGGACATTGTTTACTGAGAATCAAAGGTATTTTTGGAACTCCGCTGCGACTGGGACATGGAAGTAGGCATCTTTTAGGTCTATGGACATCAGCCAATCGCCTTGTTGAACCGTCTGGCGAATAGTAAGCAAGGACTCCATCTTGAATTTTTCCTTTTTGATAAAGGTGTTTAGATGTGTCAGGTCTATTACCGGTCTCCAAGAGCCTGTCTTTTTTAGAACCATAAACACGGGTGAGTACATCCCTTGACCTCTTTCGGATGATGGAACATGTATAGCGGCGCCCAGAGCTAGGAGAGAGCTTGTGTATGACAGAAGAATCTATCTTTTTTCTTCTGAGCCGGGTATTGTTGTGGGTACAAACTGGAGAACGGGTGGACTGATAAAGGTCCAGGTATGGCCTGTAGATACTGTTTTGACAATCCAAAAATCTTTTATTGAGGCTGCCCAGACATGTCAGAACTGTAGTAACCGAGCGCCTACTTTTTCCGTCTGGGCTGGCCCCGCATCAAAAGGACTTAGGGGCTTCACGTCCAGCAGAAGAGGGTCCCTTAGGGGGCTTCTGTCCAGAGGGCTGGACTCTCCTCCAGTTTTTCTGGAACTCGCGACCAGGTCTGTACCGGCGCGCATCTCTTGAACGGTCTTGATCTTGCCTAGGGAAGGATCTCCTCTGACCGAACGGACGGCGATCCTGAGGAAGGAACCCAGACTTACCCCCAGTGGCACGGGTGATGGCGCTGTCCAGCTTGTTCCCAAACAGGGAAGACCCCTGAAAGGGGATCCTACACCACCCCTGTTTTGAAGCGGGATCGGCCGCTCAAGGGCGCAACCACAGAGCACATTTAGCTGTGACAGAGGAGAGCATGATCCGTGCCACCAACCGGATAATGTCAAGGGAGGCCTCCCCCAGGAAAACGGACGCCATTCTCAGCTCATGAATCGGTGTGCTACTGAGCACATCTTCGGAGACGTTCCCTAAGGTAGAATCCACTTCATCCGTCCAGGACTCCATTGCCTTAGACAAGGCAGCTAGGGCTAGAGCCTGTTTACAAGCCATGCCCGCTGTGATATATATACGTTTCAGATCTGTGTCTATCTTCCTATCTAGACCGTCATTGAAGGAGACGGTATCTTCCAGAGGGAGTGTGACGTGTTTCATCAACCTCATCACAGCGGCATCAACCAAGGGAGCTGACTCTAAGTGCTTAACATCTTCACTTTTGAACGAGTACATCTTTGCTACCTTTTAAAGTAATGAATTTTTTCTGTCCGTGCCGGCCCATTCATCAGTAATGATTTCTCCAAGTTCACCTAGGAGGGGAAAAGTAGGGCGCTCCTTTTTGAGTTGTTTGAAATATTTTCTCTGTTTGGAAGGAGATTCCACCGGATCTTCCCACTTCAAAGCGATTTTGACCGCTTTCACTAAACTTGGTACTAGGGAAAAATCAAATCCTGCAGGATTAACAACACTTTCAGCTTCACTGACGGAAGACGCACTTGGACTGCGTACACGTCGAGAGGGGCCAGGCGTTTCAGAATTATCCTGTGCAAGCGCTGGAACTGGGTCATCAGGAATAGTAACATCACATCTGGAATCAGATTTGTTAAGGGATTCCTGGACTACTCTCCTGACCAGAGCCTCCACTTGATGACCTTCGTTTCCTCTCTCCCTTACCGCCTTGGAATAACATAGTTCACAGAGGAATCTTCCTTCCGAGACCCAAGCCCCACATCCCCAGCAGACTCTTCTACTAGAGTGGCTGGAATGGCGGTGGGAATGGCGGCCAGATGAGGATCTAGAGCCCTCTTTACGGTGTCTAGAGGATGACCTGGGGCGTCTGGAATTTGATCTAGAATGACGATGCTCTAGCCTGGATTCGTCAATAGCTTCACGTGCTGAAGGTTGATGTTCAGACCTAGAGGGGCTGACAGGGAGGAAAGTGTTAACAGCCTTCTAAACATAAAAACCCAAACAGCCAGGCAGGGGAAAATAAAATTTCCATCCTAACTGCAGCGCAAGGGTTGACCACTGGGGGGCGGGGGAGACATCCATAGTGGGAAGGATCACAAGAGAAGCACTGCAAGTAACATACCATAATGAGGATACAGCACAAGAAACAAAAAGATAGGGCTGGAATAAACAGAAAGAAAGAGATGGCATCATACCTTGTAGGAGAGAACGCTTCCAGCAATGGGGCAGTGAGACCAGCTACAACACAGCAAGACGTGTGTCCCAATGATAGCTGTCTTTGACAGCTATTTAAAACTGCCGCCCCGATGATGACGTCACCGCGCACGCCGCCCACACTGCAATTTGCAACGTGACAGGCATGATTCCCCCAAACAGACCTCGCGCGCATGCGCTCCCAAGCCTTGGTTGGGATTGACACTAGCGCATGCGCAGAAGGCCGGGAAAGCGCCGAACTGGAACGCAGGTGCGCTCCAGCGGCCATGACCAGGAAGGCACAGATCTTAATGGGACAAACAACACAGAAAAACGGCTGCCATAGTTGACAAGGATGAAATTTATACATTACCACAAAGTCCAATCTGCGCTGACCTGTCCTGGAACTGAGAGCTAGGAGTCTCAATCTGCACTACCCGGGCATTTTCAATGAAGCAAGGCCTCCAGCTAATAGCTAGGACGTTTGGCCTTGTTGCTGCTTGCCTGCCAATGGCTGGTTAGTAAGCACCTATGATATTGCAACCGTCGCCCATATCTACCCTGCTAATAGCTGGGACTTGTTGGACACCAGGACGTGAGCTCTATGTGCAGGATCATCAGGACTGGGAAAAAAAAAGGTATTTCTTCTATATTCCACTTTAACAGCATAGGTCCTAGGAGGAGGACAAAAAAGGAACACAATCTATGGGGAGACGCAAAGCTTTATAGGAGTAGGGTCCTATGAGGTATGAGAGGCGGGATTAACCCACACGTAGGCTGCAATGGAGTCTGTCAAGAAATATGCTTTCCAGAATGTTGCATCTGCTGCACTGTCCAGTCAGAAACTAGCATTGGAGGATACCTAAGTGTTTAAATTAAAGTTTATGTATAACCAACAATGTTTATTGTATGGATTTGGTCTTTTTGGAGAGATAATAATGCTTAAAGTGAAACAATAAAAGTGAAATATTCCTTTACATTTCGTACCTGGGCGGTGTCTATAGTATGCCTGTAAAGTGGCACATGGGAAAAATGTGCCACTTTACAGGCATACTATAGACACCCCCCAGGTACGAATTTTAAAGGAATACTTCACTTTTATTGTTTCACTTTAAGCATTATCAAAATCACTGCTCCCGAAAAAACTTTTTGTTTTGCATTGATACATGTCCCCTGGGCAGGACCCAGGTCTCCAAACACTTTTTATGACAATAACTTTTATATTAACCTTTAAAATTATCACTTTTGATTTTTCACGTTCATGTCTCATAGACTTTAACGGCATTAAAAAAATGTTGCCTGTTCGCATGTTCTACTGCGAACCGAACTGGGCGGATGCTCGGCTCATCCCTAGTACTGAATAGGGATGAGCCAGATGTTTGAGTCAAACATAAGTTGGACTTGAACATAGGTGTCCGCCTGTTTGCCCCAGGGGACATGTATCAAAGCAAAAAAAAAGTATTAAAACTGTGTTTTTTTTTTGGGAGCAGCGATTTTAATAATATTTAAAGTGAAACAATAAAAATGCAATTTTCCTTTAAATATCATGCCTGAGGGTGTCTATAGTATGCCTGCATTTTTCCTGTGCAAAATAATATTTCTTAAGGAAAAAAAGTCATGTAAAACTGATCGCGGCTGTAAAGAATTGTCGGGTTTCAGCAATATAGATAAATCTCATTGAAAAAAACAGCATGGGTTCCCTCCCCCAGTCCATTACCAGGCCCTTTGGGTCTGGTATGAATAATAAGGGGAACGCCGTACCAACATTTTAAAAAAAATTGTGTGGGTGTCCCCCCAAAATCCAGACCCTTATCCAAGCACACAAACTGTGTGCAGCAGGAAACGAGGGGGGGACGAGAGAGCACCACCCCTCCTAAACCGTACCAGACCACATGGCCTCAACATGGGGAGGGCACTGTTGGGTCAACAGAGCACCTTGTCCCCATGTTGATGAGGACAAGGGCCTCACCCCTACATTCCTTGCCCGGTGGTTGTGGGGGTCTGGGGGCAGGGGGCTTATCGGAATCTGGAAAGCCCCCATTAACAAGGGGGACCCCAGGTCCCACCTCCCCTATGTGAATTGGTACACAGCCTAGACACATACAGAGGCCCAACCAGGGCCAGATTAAGAACATCATGGGCCTGGTGCTGAGGATTTTGATGGGGCCATTTATAAATAATAAATAAATCACAGCGCAGCAATGGAAGGCCCAGTCTGAAAATGTAAGTGTACCCTAATGTGCTAATATGCTGTGCATACTTGTACATTGTGGCATAACCTACCGCAGAGCCTCTAAAAAGTAGTAATGTCAGAAAAGTTTACTAACGATTTAATATCACAGGATCCCAGAAACCTCTAATGGTGGCCCCCTACTGACCCAGTGGCCCTTGGGCAGTGCATGAGTGCATAGTTGCCAACATTTAAAAAATATTTTCAGGGACATTTTTTTTCACAAGTGCTATATTTAGAGTAGCTGAGATCCCCTATGTTCCTCTGTACATCACAGTAGTAATCACAAAATTAAATACGTTCTAATAATGGGACAGAACAAATATGAGAACTGAGATTTCCTTTAGTTGAACTAACAAAAGTGTGTCCATTCTAGAGCTGGTAACATTGAGGGTATTCAGTATAATTTTAAAGAACTGTTTTTGCAGGTAAGTGACATAGTGGAGGAGTACGGATGGTATATGTATATGAGAGAAGTGTGGAGGGGATGACAGTGAGCAGTATGTACAGGAGAGAAGTGTATGACAGCAGGCACTATGTACAGGAGAGGAGTGTGGAGGGTATGACAGTGGGCAGTATGTACAGGAGAGGAGTGTGGATGGTATGATAGTGGGCACTATGTATAGGAGAGGAGTGTGAAGGGTATGACAGTGAACAGTATGTACAGGAGAGGAGTGTGGAGGGTATGACAGTGAGTGGGTGAAAAACTTATATTGCGCAGCACATGCGAACTGAAAAGGAGTGTGGAGGGTATGACAGTGAGCAGTATGTACAGGAGAGGAGTGTGGAGGGTGCGACAGTGGGCACTATGTACAGAAGAGGAATGTGGAGGGTCTAACAGTGGGCACTATGTACAGGAGAGGAGTGTGGAGGGGATTACAGAGAGCAGTATGTACAGGAGAGAAGTGTGGAGGGTATGGCAGTGGGCGGTATGTACAGGAGAGAAGTGTATGACAGCAGGTACTATGTACAGGAGAGGAGTGTGAAGGGTATGACAGTGGGCAGTATGCACAGGAGATGAGTGTGAAGGGTATGACAGTGGGCAGTATGTACAGGAGGAGTGTGGGGGTATGACAGAGGGTAGTATGTACCAGAGAGAAGTGTGGAGGGTATGATGGGGCAGTATGCACAGGAGAGAAGTGTGGAGGGTATAACAGTGGGCAGTATGTACAGGAGAGGAATGGGGATGGTATGGTAGTGGGCACTATGAATAGGAGAGGAGTGTGGAGGGTGCGACAGTGGGCACTATGTACAGGAGAGAAGTGTATGACAGCAGGCACTATGTACAGGAGAGGAGTGTGGGGGGTATGAGAGTGGGCGCTCTGTATAGGAGAGGAGTGTGGGGGGTATGACAGTGGTCGCTACATACAAGAGAGGAGTGTGGAGGGAATGACAGTGGGCACTATGTATAGGAGAGAAGTGTGGAGAGTATGACAGTGGTCACTATGTACAGGAGAGGAGTGTGGAGAGTATGACAGTGAGCACTATGTACAGGAGAGGAGTGTGTAGGGTATGACAGTGGGCACTATGTACAGGAGAGGAGTGTGTAGGGTATGACAGTGGGCACTATGTATAGGAGAGAAGTGTGGAGAATATGACAGTGTGCACTATGTACAGGAGAGGAGTGTCGGGGTTATGACAGTGGGCGCTCTGTATAGGAGAGGAGTGTGGAGGGTATGACAGTGGGCACTATGTACAGGAGAGGAGTGTGGAGAGTATGACAGTGAGCACTATGTACAGGAGTGGAAGGATGTTTAGGGACTGCGAAGTGGTTAAGCGGGTCATACATAAATTGAAATTACACCAATTATGCAGAGACCAGCCATCGTCGATCTATGTATGGGCTAGCTGGTTTTACACAAGTCAATCTATTAATCGACTTGAGTACAACCAACCTGTTTTTCCCAAAACAATCAGTGCTGCCATCTATAGATAGCAACACTGATCATTGTACTCACTGACAGAACACAATAACACCGCAGGAGTGATTCCCCCATCTACAGGTCAGCAGGTGAGAGGGTGTGTGGGGACAGGCTGGGGAGAGATACTAGTCAGTGGTTGGGTATGCACTGGCTAGTATCAGAGCCAGATACACACAGGTTACATATGTCGCGATCGTTAGAGCGAGAGCAATAATTCTAGCACTAGACCTCCTCTGTAGCTCTAAACATGTAACCTAAAAAAAAATTAAAGCATCGCTTAGAATACCAAAAAAAATCGTGCTAACTTTAGTGTTTTTTTTTAATGAATGAGACAGTTTATTTCCAAAAAAAAAAAACATGTTTGAAAAATTGCTGCGCAAATACCGTGCTAGAGCTGCACAATTAATCGTTATTTTTTTTTTTATCTCGATTCACCCCCCCTGACATCTCCAATGCAGACTTTGCTGATTCTTTCATATAACAAGTGGAGAGACTTTCAGCTGTCAAGAGAAAATATCTGGGCAGTCTGCTAAGTTCTCAGCAGGAAACATTGGCCCAGATTCACGTACATCGGCGCATTATCGGTCCGGCGTAGCGCACCGCCATTACGTTAGACTTGCGCCATCTAGCCGCGTAATCCCCCGATTCACGTAGCTTTTGCGCAGGAAATTGCGCAAGCGTAAGGTTTTTTCCTGAGGCGTAAGGAGGAGTAATACAAATTGGGAGGGACGTGGGCGTGTTACATTGAAATGAGCCGTGACCCCATGCAAATGAAGGGCCGGCCGGCTCGCGCATGCGCGCGTGAAGGAGACCATGTCAGCTCCGCTGTGCGCATGCTCACAACTCGGGAGCGGCGCAATCAGTGAAATTGGAAATGGACTAGGGCAACGTTGTGAACTACGCAGACAGCATAAATAGACACACACAAACGCACTTGCATTGCAAAAGTACATCCCTTTGTGTCCCTTCCCATTTAACCAAGTGCTTTTGTTCCTGTTTTTCGTTGCAGTGTGTCTTGTAGTTGTCAGATTAGTGTTCTGTGTGATCAAGTTCTTGTTGGTATATTTGTGAAAGTGTTTTTTGATAAGTTTTTTAAAAAACGTTTTGTTTCATTGATTTATTTCTGAGCGTTTGTTTTCTTGCTTTATTTTTTATTTTTTATTTTTTTGTGACTGTTTCTTGCTGAGTGCTAGTGTGATTTTTGGGTGTTCGTTTTCTCTTTGTGTGTGTTCTTGCCTGATTGGTTGTGCTTGTATTTGTGACTGGTAGTGAGTTTGTTTGGAAGTATGACAGAGAGAAAAAGAAAGCTGAATTTTACTGTGGGGGAAAAAAGAATTCTTGCCCGGGCCATTAGCGAGTATGGGCGTTTTCTCCACGGCCCGCAGAGTGCCACCACCACCCTGGCCAGGAGGAGGGAGATTTTGGATAGGATCACGGAGCAGGTGAATTCATCGGGGGAGGGGGAGACACGGACCCGGTCTGGGATTGACAAAAAAATAAATGATCTCCGGCGTCAGGTGAAAAAAAAACTGGCCGCAATGCATGCCCATGCCAGGGGCACAGGAGGGGGCCCACCATGCCGTATTAGGCTTACAGCGACGGAGCATGTGGTGGCCCTGACCTTTCACCGGCATGAAGTGGAGGGCCTGCCAGGCTTTGACACAAGTCCGGTCCCCGTGGTGCCAGGTAAGGTTTTTTTTTCTATCAGGTGTGTAGCATGTGTGGGGGAGGGGGTGAAAGGGAATATGTGCCAAGTGTGTGGATCCTCCAACCTGTGAATGGTTTGTGTCATCCACAGATGTGCAGGAGGGTGCAGGGCCATCTGGCCTGACCGCTCCAACCCCAGGACAGCAGCCTAATGAGGCCCCCCCAACAAGGCCACAGTCCGCGGAGGAGGTTCAAGAGGAGGAGGACGATCATGAGGAGGAGGACGATCATGAAGAGGAGGATAATCTTGAGGAGGACGATCATGAGGAGGAGGAGTCAGGCACTGGACGAGTGGTTTGTGCGGACTCTTCCCCTCTGGCTGGCAGAAGCCTGCCCTCCCTAAGGGGGAGCCCCCCCTCCTCCCCCAACATGGCTCCCCTCACAAGGGCCTCCCCTTCTCCCCGCCCACAACCATCAGCTGGAGGCAGGATGTCATCCCAGAGCACCAGGGGGGCGCCCAATCTCCTGCCCGCCAGTCTGCGAAGGGACCAGGCCCTCCAGACCCGCCATCTGGAACAGCTCTGCCAGACTTTTGAGAGCCTGTCCTCCATGAAGGATACGCTGGGTAACCTGGACTCCCACTCCCGGGCTTTCACAACCTGCCTAAATGAACTGCAGACTACAGCAGCAGGCGTTGGGCAGGATGTGAGGGCCCTTACCCAGGCTATCCAGGCCAACACGGCAACACTTGGTGCTTCCCTGGACAGAATTGCCGTGGCCTTGGAGGGCAGGCCGCCAGGTGGGCAGATATCAGGGGCTGCTCCTCCTTCCCCGGGTTTGCCCCTCCCCCATGAGTCTCCCCTGAGGGGCCGGGGCCGTGGCCGGGGGCGCCCCAGGTGTGGCTCACGCAGAGGGCAATAATTTTTTTTCCCCCTTTTTTTTTTTTTTTTGGCTTACTTTTTTGGCTTTTTTTTTTTTTTTTTTGCTGACATTTTTGGCATTTTTTTTTTTTTTTTGGCTGACATTTTTTTTAAATTTTGGGTTGTGCATGCTGTTTGAATGTGGTGGTGACATTCCTGCTGGAAAAGGGGTGTCATCCTCAATTTTGGTGGAGAAGGGTTCCCCAGGACCAGGGAGAAGTGATTCCCAGGTCCGTGTGAATGGTGTATGAATGTACAGTGACATAATTGGAGCCTTGACGTGGCGTTACTGCTCACTAGTCGTGCATGGTGGACTGGTGCCAATCCAATTTGATGAGGATGTGGGGTGTGTGTGCTAGGGACCACAGTGGTGTGCATGCATGCATTCTCATTGTGCCATGATTAATGTGTGTGTTTAACGTGCAAAGATGCCCAATATGAGCTGTCTCCTGACTGCTCTTCCCTCAGAAGACGGGGTATCCTCGGTTAGGGGTTGATTGTCTGGTTGGGGGGTCAGGTCATCACGTAGCTCAACCTGCAGGCCCTTCCTCACTGCGAGATTGTGCAGCATGCAACATGCAACGATGATATGGCACACAAAGTTTGGGGAATACAACAGTGTACCCCCAGACTTATCCAGGCATCGGAAACGTGACTTCAGGAGGCCAAAGGTGCGCTCCACCACTGCTCGGGTTTTGATGTGTGCTTGATTGTATCTTTCCTCCCCTGGGGTTTGGGGGTTCCGGATAGGAGTCATGAGATGGGGTCCCAGTACATATGCAGAGTCACCTGGAAGGGAAAAGACAGGAGAATGTTAGTCATGCATGTGCCACTTGTGAGGTGTGCATCACGGGAGGGGATAGTCATGCCTGACTCCCATGTCACTCACCAACCAGCCAGGTGTTCCCATACACGTTCTGATAGAATTCCATTCGGATGTGGCATTGATTGTAGATGTAGCTGTCATGGGTGGATCCGGGGTGTTTGGCACGGACGTGCCATATGAGTCCTTGGGCATCAACTATCACCTGTACGTTGATGGAGTGCCAATTCTTCCGATTGCGGTACATGTGCTCTGTGTCATGGGGGGGCTGGAGTGCCACATGTGTGCAATCAATGGCCCCGATGGTGCGTGGGAATCTGGCAATTCTGTAGAAATCTGTCATTGCCTTCAGCCGCAGGTCCTCAGTGGTGGGTTTGATGATTAGGTTGGCCAAGCGTGTGAGGATTGCTGGGACAACCTGGTGCACACATCTGCTCATGGAGGATTGTGACATCCCAGCCACCACTCCACTTGTACGCTGAAAAGAGCCACTGGCAAGGAAATGGAGTGTTGCCAGTACCTTGACCAGTGGCTGCACTGGATGTGAGCGGTGTGTTGGGCTGGTGATGTCCTTCTGCAGGGTTGTGGTTAATTCCAGGATGGCATGAGGGGGGAATCTGAAGATGCGATACACCTCAGAATCACTCATGCCAAAGAGGTCTATGCGTGTGCGGTATACCCTCTCCCGTGCCATCCTCCGTGCCCTCCTCCTTCTTTGGTCATCTAAATTCACTAGTGCAGCTATGAGCGACGATGCCCCTGGCATGTTGGCAGTCAAATTGTAGTGCAACACGTGTGTGTGGTCTGCTCCTCAGTAACGGTGTTGCTTTCTGTGAGATGTAGACGTTTTTTCAAAATTTAGACCAGCTTTTATGTGCTCTAACTTTAGACAGGACATTTTGCTGTTGCGCACATCGCGTAGCCTGCGCAACAACTGCGTTTTTTTGTGGATCCCCGCAACTCCCTCATTAGCATATTTGACTAGCAAATCAATGGTGTGTCTAGCGCATTTTTGCGCGGACGGATGCGTCTGTCTAACGATATTACGCCGGACCAAAAAAAGTAGATTTCTGGCGTAAATCGTTTTCTGAATCGCGCGCATCTAAACGCACGCGCACATTTAGACTTACGCACGCGCAACACCAGTTGCGCAGGCGTAATCGCTCTGTGAATCTGGGCCATTGTAACTAACGCTTTCTTCTTAGATCAAAGGGATAAACTTCTGTGTGTAAAGAAAATATCCGGGCAGTCTTCAAGTTTGTAACAACATTAAACATTGTAAACAACTTCATTTTTTTATTTTTATTTTCATTTTAATGTGACAGATGATGTTATGCCGCACGAATCGTGAGAGAATCAAGATCTATCTTCTAAGCAAAAAAATTGCAGTTGTCATTTTAGCCAGAATCATGCAGCTCTATACTGTGCAACATAAAACGTTGCAAAGACCACCATAGAGTAATTTTCTAGCAAAAAAAACAAATGATGATTTTTTTTTTCTCAATCTGCTGCAGTGTGTCAGCTTGTATTTATAATGGTCGCTCTGTATGTAGCTTCTGACAGGCTGTGCAAGAAGGCCCGTATATTCGGAACCATAAATGATAGCCATCCCATATTTTGACCGGTTGTGGGGTAGGTCTTCAATTGACTATCCCCCCAAATGTGGGGTTTTTGTGATCTCTGGTCGCCGAGCTACAACCCCCGAAGTCGATCTTTTTTTTTTTTTTTTTTAAGATTTTTTTTTTTTTTTGGGCAAATGGGCCTATCTTGAGAAAGGGGCCTAGAGCTGCAGCTCCAACAGACCTTATGTTAATCCGGCCCTGGGCCCAACATCCAAGTAACACCTAGAAGCCAAAAAATATATACTGCTAAATAACCAAAGTTAGTGCATATTGTTTTATCTTTTTGAAGGTTATAGAGTTTACAAGCTATGGTGCCAATCATTGAAAATTGATCAGACCTGATGTACTAAAGACCTATCTCATTTTTTGAGACACTAACAAGCCAGGAAAGTACAAATACCTCCCAAATTTCCCCAAATTATCCCTTATCAAGCACAGAGAACTCTGATATATTATCTCACAGTTTTGTTTGTTTTTTGGACCCAGAACACCTTATTAAAAAAGTACACAGTCTAGGGAAGAAATGACTCCTAATAGCCAGGTCCTTAACCACTTGTCATCTGCCCACCGTCAAATGACGGCGGGCAGACGACTCCATTGTTCTGACATCACGTCATATGACGTGATGTCCCTTTAAAGCCGCAGGCGGGCGCGCGCGCGCGCACCCGCCGCTCTGCGGGGATCCCGTGCGAGTGCCCGGCGGCAACGATCGCCGCCGGGCACACGCGATTGCTCAGTAACTGAGCTGGGACGTGCAGCTCTGTGTGTAAACACAGAGCTGCACGTCCCTGTCAGGGAGAGAGGAGATCGATTGTGTCCCTTGTACATAGGGACACAATCGGTCACCTCCCCCAGTCACCCCCCCTCCCCCTACAGTTAGAACACTCATAGGACACACATTTAACCCCTTCCCCGCCCCCTAGTGGTTAACCCCTTCACTGCCAGTCACATTTATATAGTAATCAATGCATATTTATAGCATTTTTCACTGTATAAATGTAAATGGTCCCAAAAATGTCAGAAAAGTGTCCGAAATGTCCGCCATAACGTCGCAGTCCCAATAAAAAAATCGCAGATCGCCGCCATTAATAGTAAAAAAAAAAAAAAAAAAAAATGCCATAAACTATCCCCTATTTTGTAAACGCTATAAATTTTGCGCAAACCAATCGATAAACGCTTATTGCATTTTTTTTTTACCAAAAATATGTAGAAGAATACGTATCGGCCTAAACTGAGGGAAAAAATATTTTTTTTTATATATTTTTTGGGTTATTTATTATAGCAAAAAGGAAAAAATATTGCATTTTTTTAAAAAATTGTCGCTCTATTTTTGTTTATAGCGCAAAAAATAAAAACCGCAGAGGTGATCAAATACCACCAAAAGAAAGCTCTATTTGTGGGAAAAAAAGGACGCCAATTTTGTTTGGGAGCCACGTCGCACGACCGCGCAATTGTCAGTTAAAGCGACGCAGTGCCGGAAGCTTATATTTTGTCTGGGCAGGAAGGGGGTGTAGGTGCACAGTAGGTAAGTGGTTAATCTCTTCAGATAGTTAATTAAATGTATCACTTTAACTGTACATTTTTATGCTTCCATTGATGGCTAACACAGTACAACACTCTATTACTATGAACTGTCTTGCAAATGAGGTTTTCAGAATTTGAGAATGGCTGCTATATGATTTTCCGACAAGCAAAATGCTGAACATTGTTCATCTAGTTATTCGTGCGTCTCTTGTATTTGCTTTTTCCTATATGGTTAGATCTAAAGATGTTGTGCCTATACTGTGCAATGAGATTATTATTCCTTAGATGCTTGGAATCTGAAGAACTTTGATTCTTAGTTTCCCTTAGGCTGATCATTCATGTTCTTTAATGCTTCCATACAGAGTAACATGTTCATGAGAGGAGTTTTATTAAATTAGTGGCACTTAATCCAGTGTCGTATTGTCAGTTTAGAAGAAGGAAATGAACAGGCGGCAAGCCTTTAAGTGTCTCTGTGGGTGTTTGTTTGGCCATTGCCCAGGCAGTTTTCTCACTCTTTGCCAAGAGCTGTTTGTATGGGCGCCTGGCTATATCCCTTTTCTGGTTCTGAAAGCCTGCGTGAAAATTTCTGTTTCAGGAAACTCATGCCAATTAGAGATGTGTTATGACACATGAAAAGATTATAATTATGCCTTGGCTTCCATGCAGAACTGCTCTGACACATCAATGACATAGAAGGATAACCACATAGAAAATGGTTTTCTCAAAGTCAGTTCACACTATCTTTTTTAAATATGCACCACCGTATTACTTTCTTACAGTTTTTACATTTTCTAGCAATGTATTTTTTGGAAATGAAGAGGGATATTATGGATTGCAAAAAATATTTTTTTCTGCTCTTTCATATTGTATTTTAGCGATTATAAAATTCTATAAATAAGCTTTTACTAAGAGTTATTAGTATGCTCACAGTGCCTTGATTTGAAAGAAAAATATAATTGTGTGTTATTATTTTTTGATTATTATATAGTTCTAAAAAGCTTTAATATATATTTTCTTTGCACATACTGTAAATATTGTTTTAGAAGTAAATAGTAGTTAAAACAGAGTATACCAATAACACAGGATTCAGAGCGTACTTTGGATTGACAGCAAAGGTTGCTTCCTTTCAGGCACTAGACATGTACATGCCCAAAAACTTCATTTAGTTACGAATGCATTCGTTGATTTAATTATTTATTTTTGGATGCATTCATTGAACTGATTAATTTTCAGGATTTGTTTCTTATTTTTAACATTCAGTTTGTTTCATTTAGAATAGTTGGTTGTTAAGGAGCAGGCACCAAATGTAAACAAACAAGTGCACGCATGAAAAATAAAGTGGAAACTGGATTGGGCTCCCCCTCCAATTCATTCCAGGCTTTTCCGGTCTGGTATGAATTTTGAGGGAAACCCAATGCCAAAATGATAAATAAAATCATGTAAGGTCGCCCCAAAATCCATACCAGAGGATTTTAATTGGGATGCCACACCAGCATTTGTAATGTAAAAAAATGGCACTGGGTCCTCCCCAAAATCCATAGCAGACCCTTATCCGACCATGCAGCCCAGAAAAAATATGGAGGACAAGTGATCACCCCCCCTTCTGAACCATACCAGGCCACATGCCTTCAACCTGGGGGGGGGGTTCATTGGGAGAGGGTGGCTTCCTACCAAAGCACCTTGTACCCCTACTTAAAGGGCTTAAAGGGCCTGGTATGGATTTTGGGGGGACCCCCACGCCATTTTGTTTTTAAATTGTTGGTGTCGGGTTCCCCTTAATATTCATATTAGACCCGAAGGGCCCGGTAATGGACTGGGGGGAAACCCATGTCATTTTTTTCATTTTGTTTATGTATATTGCTGCGATCCGGCAATACGTTACAGCCACAAGCAATTTTAGATTACATTTTTTCCTTTAGAAATTTAATTTTGCTATTGGACTGTTATGAACATGGGAAATGACAGGCAGACTAAGGGGACCCCCCGTGCATGATATTTAAAGGAATATTTAATTTTTATTGTTTCACTTTAGGCATTATTAAAATCACTGCTCCTGAATTGATATATGTCCCCTGGGGCAGTACCCATGTCCCCATACACTTTTTATGGCAATAACTTGCATATAAGCCTTTAAAAGTAGTACTTTCGATTTTTCATGTTCGTGTCCCATAGGCTTTAACGGTGTTCGCACAAATATTTTGTCTGTTTGCATGTTCTGCTGCAAATCAAATGTGTGTTTGAGCTTTTGGGGTGCACTCCCTCATGCAATAGGCTGCACACTCCTCTGACAACACTGTTTCATTTGCCCTACCTTGTAGTACTGTATTCAATGAGAGCTATGGTAAATATCTGCAATTACAAGCTCTGGCTCCCATTGAGTGCTTTGTTTGACACTACAATCTGACAGATGCTGCGTTGAGTTGGGCAGCTGATATTTGGGGCCATTGTCCTTAACCAGTTAAGGACCCCCGCACGCCTATGTACGTCCACAACATGGCTCGTACAGGCACAAGGGCGTAAATTTACGTCCTCGCCTTAGTGCGGTTCGGGGGTCCCATCGGGACCCCCTCCGCGGCGTGCGGCGGTCCCCCTGGCTCTGGGAGCGATCGCCGACGAGCGGGCGGATGTCCGTGTTTTCCGCCCCCCCCGCGATCGCTCCCAGCCAATAGGAGCGCGCTCCCAGCCTGTCACTTCCTCCTCCTGTGTTTACACAGGAAGGAGGAAATGATAATTTCTCTCATCGCAGCGCTGTTTCCCAGCGCTGCTGATGAGAGAAGACATCACAAGTAAGTGTGCACCAACACAACACTGACACACACTCACATAGGCATATTAACCCCTTGTGATCGCCCCCCCCCACCCCCCTGTCACAGTGTTACTGAATGCAGTGATTTAATCACTGCATTTAGTGTCAGTGTGACAGGCACTGTAAAAAACAGTTAGTGTTAGGTTCAGGATAGCCCCCCCACCCCCCCCTAATAAAGTTTTAACCCCCTGATCACCGCCCTAGTTAACCCTTTCACTCCCTATTGCCAGCGTCACTAAGCGATCATTTTTTCTGATCGCTGTATTAGTGTCGCTGTTCCCGCTAGGTAGCTATTTTTTTTATTACGATTTTTTTTTTACTAAAGACATGTGGCTAAATAAATTTTGGCCTAAATGTTTTACTAAAATTTAGTTTATTTGATTTTTTTTATAACAAATAGTAAAAAAATTGTGATTTTTTTCA
The DNA here is from genome assembly GCA_029574335.1 of Rana kukunoris. Lineage (NCBI taxonomy): Eukaryota > Metazoa > Chordata > Amphibia > Anura > Ranidae > Rana > Rana kukunoris. The sequence continues at coordinate 351,814,487 of CM056049.1, read as the reverse complement.
AAATTGTCGCTCTATTTTAGTTTATAGCGCAAAAAATAAAAATCGCAGAGGCGATCAAATACCACCGAAAGAAAGCTCTATTTGTGGGAAGAAAAGGACGCAAATTTTGTTTGGGAGCCACGTCGCACGACCGCGCAATTGTCTGTTAAAGCGACGCAGCGCCGAATTGTAAAAACACCTTGGGTCATTTAGCAGCGTAAGTGTCCGGGTCTTAAGTGGTTAAAGGGGTTAAAGGGGAGTTCCACCCACAATTTTACTTTTTTAAATATAAATACCCCTGTAATACACAAGCTTAATGTATTCTAGTAAAGTTAGTCTGTAAACTAAGGTCCGTTTTGTTAGGTTGTTACAGCATTTAGATAGTTTAGAATCTAGAAATAGACCGTGGCCATCTTAAGTGTGGGCATCATGAAGCCAGACTGTATGACTTCCTGGATTTCAGCTTTGCATATGTCGCACATGCTCAGTGCTGCACAAGCAATGTAATAGGTTGGGAAACATGATGCCTATCCCAGAAACCCTTGCAAATAGCCATGTGACTTAATAGCCTAGGCTAATAAGAAGGAGGAAGTAATGAAGGACTACAAAATAAAGGTATTTACAAGCAACAAAATAAATAAAAATTGTCCATTCTGAACACTATGAGATTAGGGCATGCAGCACAGACAAACATAAAAAAATGGGTGACACTCCACTTTAAGTGAGCGATAAAGATTACCCTCATAGGCTTTGCCTAGACTATTAGGACAAGGGATCCCTGAAATGTGTGTAGAGGGAACCAGTGAAAGTCAGCCTATGGACTTCAAAGATTGTTCTGATGGAGGGATAACAGTAATCCTTTGGCCATTTACAACTGTACAGAAGCTTGTGGTATTATCTATCATAGAAACAAGGGGGAGTAGACCTTCCACTTGGGCCACATGCTCTCTTTCTAAAAAGATAGCATCTTGTTAATACAGTTATTTATGAAATGGTAGTCTCTTGCACATGAAGCTAGTATTTAAGTACTAAATATTACCTTCTTGTGCGGTTCAACTCTCTAAACCATGACAGCATTTTGTACCATGCAACAGAGTCTTATAATGTGCAACGTCAACTAGGTTTTTGATTACCTAGGTTACTCATTGGGTGCATGTCTACAGAAATCCATATGTGTAGGTCTCTAGGCCTTAGTTAAAAAGCTGGTAGAAGCCTTTGGTTTAAACCTAGGGAGGAGCTGTTTCAGATCTTACTGTCTAAAGCTCCCAATAAATTCAGGAATGAGTTACAGCAATTTATTTACAGTAACTGTAGTGTAATTCTGTTACCTAATTATGTTATCCTACTTTAAGCAGCTCAATAATTATATTATTTACAATTACAGGTCTAACAGAATTGACTGTACCTGTCTGGTTCAGTGGCTAATGAGAGACCTGCATGAAAATCCCAGGTCATTTATCAGTATTGGGAGCGGATCTGTAGCCTGGGACTGTGCTTTTTCTTAATTCCTTTAAACCATGATCATTAGGGATTAGGATAAAACCTTTATCTTAGTTGAAGGGATTTATGCTTCTCATACAGGATGACATAAAGGAAATAGTTGCACAAAATATCAGCACCTGTTAATTTTATGTTAAATAAGGAGTCACTACAGAGTGTTATGCCCTTGTATGTATCCAACTTTACACAAAGAATGAAAGAAAGAAAAACATAAAGTAAAAAAAAAAAAAAGAAAGGAAGAGACTTTTTTAACCACTTAAGGAGCAGATGATTTTCCCCCTTAATGACAGGCCATTTTTTGAGATTCTACACTGTGTCGCTTTAACTGACAATTGCGCAATTGTGCAACGCTGTACCCAAACAAAATGTACGTCCTTTTTTCCCCCACAAATAGACCTTACTATTGGTTGTGTTTGATTATCTCTGTTTTTTTTTTTGCGCTATAAACAAAAAAAGACCGACAATTTTGTAAAAAAATAAAAATAAAAAAATAATAATTTACCAAAACTGGAGAGTGAAAAATCTGGTGCAGCTGTCCATAATAGCCAATCGGCTTCTAACTTAAGCTTGTTTAATTAAGCTTTGACAATAAAACCTGTAAGCCAATTGGTCTCTATGCAGAGTTGCACCAGATTTTGCACTCTCCAGTTTTAGTAAATCAATCCTAAAGTGTCAAAAAGAGACTGACAGTGATCAACAGCACTAAGATGCAACGAAGGACAAAACAAAAACATGAATAAGTGTTTTATAAAAAAATAAATTATATATTTTTTATTATACAGTACATATTGCTTTAGCAAACAACATGTTGTCCAGCTAGGCTTTAGAGCTAATTTAATACTTACGCTAATTTACTAAAACAACTGTAACTCTCAGCCCCCAGTACACATTGGAGCGACTTGTGATGCGATTTGACAGGTCAAATTGCATGACAAGTCGCATCCTATTGCCAGCAATCGCACCATTCAAAGTGGTGTGATGACGAATTTGCGGTGCCGCATGGATTTGAAAAAGTAGTACATGCACTATTTTTGGTTATTTCAGGTGCGACTTGAATATACATCTCGGCATGAAGCCACACAGATGTTTTCCAAGTCACGCTGACATGCTGTTTTGAAACTGTGCGATTTCAGATAAAGTCGCACAATTTCAAAGCCGCAATCAATGTGAACAGGGGCTTAATTGTTAAAACAAGCAAAAGAAAATCCCAAAGCACATCAGGAAGATTCACCTAAAAATGGGTTCAGCAATTTGAAAGCATGTGGGCCCCCCGGCAGACCCCCTACCTCATGCAGTCTCAGCACTATATGGGATGCTGGAGGGTGCATCACCTTCCTCCACGCCCCATTTTATTAGGGAATGGGAGAGGGACTTACACGCTGATTTTAACAGGGAACAGCTTCATCACTTATACCGTTTCACTTACTCGAGCTCTGTGGACTCTAAGACCCAAGAAAACAATTATAAACTTTTGTCCCGGTGGTATAGAGTGCCCACTACGCTGGCAAAGATTTTTCCTACTGCCTCTGAGGTGTGCTGGAGGGGATGTGGGCAAAAAGGCCCATTTCTATTTAGAGCCCTATCCCTGATGAGTCGCTTGATTGTGCCCGGACTATGTTATATTTCTTTTTTTTACAATTGCTCCCCTCCCGACATCCCTTCCCTTCCCCTTCTCACCTTTCCAGACCCTTCTCCCTCTCTCCCCCCCCTCCCCGTTTGTTTGTTTTGGCTATGTTGTGCTATTCAACTGTCAATATATTTTGAATTTTGAAATAAATAAAAAAATATATATATAAAAAAAAAAAAAATGGGTTAAACAGACAAGCCTATAGTACAAACTTAGTCATATTCCATTTATGAAGTTGTAACTGTGTTTGCCTATAATGTGCAGCAATATTAGTGCAGACTAAATACTTTATACCTATCTGACAATGACAAGGTTAACAATATGATGTCACTAATGGAAATAGCATGTCTGATATTCATTCAGTATTTATGTGTGCAGCTATGAATGCCAAAATGGGTATATCAGTATGATGATAAGCTTTCATTCCCCTGATACTGATAGGTTTGTATGACTACTATCTCTGCATTGTACGATCACAATGCATTCCTGTTTACTAGACACATTATGACATTGTACTTCTAATTCACCATGCTTCATAGGACACAAAATGGTCATTCTTTCATACAAAATGCATGCTGTAAAAGCTATGATAATTATACAGGGATGGAAGACGCTATTAACAATTCATTATCTTCCATAGTTCACTTAGACTATTACAACTCTATCATCTCTTCTATAAACATTAAAGGATAGCCCTGGGTTATAGGAGTTAACCTTAAAGTGATTGTAAAACCTTGTTTTTATTTTATTTTTTTATTATTTCAACAAACAGGTTTTTCTTACCTGCTCTGTGCAGTTGCTTTGCACTAGGCAGCCTGCATCCTCCTCTTCTCGGTCCCCCTTCGCTGCTCCTGACCCATCCCTTCTATTGAGTGCCCCCACAGCAAGCAGCTTGCTATGGAGGCACCTGAATGAGCTGCAGCTCTATATGTCCATTCAGACACTAAGCTGCCATTCGAACAGAACTCTGACTATTTTCAAGGCTAATAGGCAAGAGATTGTCAAACAATGTCCATGGTTTGCTGGTTACTGGTCTGAGGGACATGATCCACTGCAATTTTATTTTGTAAATGCTGTTAGGTAAATGTTTTGTAAATGCTGTTAGCTCTTTTAATCGCTTGCCTACTGGGCACTTATACCCCTTTCTTGCCCAAACCAATTTTCAGCTTTCAGCGCTCTCACACTTTGAATGACAATTACTCAGTCATGCAACACTGTACCTATATGACATTTTTGTAATTTTTTTCATACAAATAGAGCTTTTTATTTCACCACAGATTTTTTTATTTTTTGCGCATTTTTCTTTGTTTTTGTTATAAAGTTTTGCAAATTAGTAATTTTTCTTCATACATTTTGGGGGAAATTTATACTGCTACATTGCTTTGGTAAAAATAATGCAAATAAGTATAAATTATTTGGTCTGTGTGAAAGTTAGAGAGTACAATCTATGGTGCTTATCATTGAAAAATTGATTACACCTGATGTACTGATGGACTGCCTAGGTTCACATTGATGTGATTTGGCATGCGATTTGAGGGAGCGCACAGGGAGCGTATTTCCGGGAGGACATACATTGACACTCTCCCTGCATTTTAAGCCTGCAATGTAGCCGTCTTTCGGCTATAGCATGAGTGTCAAGTAGTTGATAATGCTTAAAGTGAAACATTAAAACTGCACTTCAAAAAATGCCTGGGGGGGCCCTAAACCTGCTTGTGAAGTGGTGCATCTGTAAAATGTATACAATCTAGAGAGGCAAATGTGACATTTACAGAGACAAAAATACCACTAAACTGCTGGTAAATTACCATTTCCTGTCAGCTGGCTTTTCTTTGTAAAAAATGGTATGGAGAACCGCACAATATATACCAGAACCTTAAGGATATTTGATAGGGTCCATTGGACTAGAGAATGTCATATTCCACTGCAGGCATATTTCCCCTTAATTCCCATGACACCTGGTGCAGGCTCCTGATAGTTGCCGGCCACTCAAAGAATAGCACACACCACTCCTTAGGAAAAAAAGGGAGCCTCTTATCATAGTAAAGGCCAATGTTCAAGTTTATTAAGCAATATGATGCACAAACTAAATCACATGGCGCTTTCAAACCCTAATGCATTTTACTTGGAGCTCATTGTTAATATTCCCATTACACATGTTCCTGGACCTCGCTCTTGAAGTAATGGGTGCTGGAACAACAACCAGACATCCCTTATATCTGGATTTCACAATTAGCAGGAGTGAATGAGGGGAGAGGAAAGGAAGGATAAGAGGGAAGGTAGAAAGGGGAATAGAGTGGAAAGGAATAGGGAGAGGGGGAGGGAAGTATGAGAGAATAGTCACGTATCTATAATAATGGGGAATATCCCATTATAATTAAAGCGGAGTTTCGCCAATTTTTTTTTTAAGTTAGCAGGTACAAATACTACATCTGCTGACTTTTAATATTAGAACACTTACCTATCCTGGGAGCCCGCGATGTCCTCACCCGGAGCCGATCTGTCCCTCTGCTCTTGGGTGGAGGCACCGCCATCTTCGGTAAGGGAATCAGAAAGTGAAGACTTGCGGCTTCACTTCCTGGTTCCCTACTGCGCATGCTTGTCTACATATTCATTATTCTGTATTTTTAGAAAGTCTGTATTTTTTAAATGTAACTATAAAGTGTTTTGTCACATTTCTCAGTCTGTTTGTAAGTGTATTTGTAGTCTACCATACAATCTCCTTGTAGTGCAGACCACATATTGTAGGCCACATTCTTCACATGTACTAACATATAATCATATATTAAGTATTACAGTCAACTAGTTGTTTAAACCTATATGCATTCTTCGTTGATGTAGAGACAATGTGGTGTAGGCATCCCAAATGTTTACAATAGGAACATCTCATCCTACCACATCTGCATGACACTTAGGCTCAGATTCATAAAGCAATTACGCCTGTCTAACTGGTGTTAGACAGGAGTAATTTCAAATTTCGCGCGCCGTATCACTAGTTTGAATCCTCAAACCATGATACGGTGGCTTCGGGCTTCGATCCGAGAGGCTTACGTCTTCGTAAGCCTTCGGATCTATGCTGCGATATTTTTGCGGCCGCTGGGAGGAGTTTGCGTCGTTTTCATGCGTCGGGATATGCAAATGTGTTTTTACGGCGATCCACGAAGATACGAGCGGTCTTCGCAATCGCTTACGTCTGGGTTTTTTTACGTACTGTTAGACCAGCTTTTTGCTGGTCTAACGGTGCGTAGCCCATGTTAAGTATGGCCGTCGTTCCCGCGTCGAATTTAAATTTTTTTTTTTTTTTTTGCGTAACTCGTTCGGGAATAGAAATGTCCGTAAACGACGCTACTCAAACAACGAATGACGTAACGACGTGATTTCACGCAATGCACGGCGGGAAATTTGCGAACGGAGCATGCGCA